>QEPC01008061.1:1670236-1696380 GCA_003113815.1 Sphenodon punctatus | reverse complement strand
GGAGCTCAAGACCATCATGTGGTCTATTATTTGAACAGGGTGAGCACGCACAACCCAGTTGTGAGAATGTTGGGAGCCATCTCGAAGAACCTTCTTTACAAGGTAGCAACCTTCTGATCAGCACCTGGGGAGGAGCTGTTTGTAAACAGCCTTATCTCCCAGTCCGCTGCTGCTGCACTACTAGAAGGCAGAGGCAGGTGAGGGATGCGGTCTGGAGCCATGGAGGGGAGGAAGAATCACTTTCTGGGGGAGAAGCTGGCTGCAGCCTGCTGCCCAGCCAGGCAAGTGCGGGGCCCCAGCTGCTGGCGGGGCCATGTGTGGCCGCACATGTGGCACATACCTGGGGCCGGCCCTGTGTGCACGTGCGCTTCCAGGGCTTAGTTTGAAGGTTTTTGACATTTTGGGGCACAGACTATATTTTGGGGTTAAAATATACCCCACCAACAATGGGTTTTCCTATAGGGGGTCCATACGGACCCCAAACCTGGCGATTGCAAATTTTTTTAAGTCCGAAGGGAAGGTGTTCTTCTGAAAACAAAACTTGTGGAGATATGCATGATTATTTAATTTGTAGGAAACATTGGCTGTACACAACAGTAGTCCTACTTCACTTGAAAGAGAAAGTTATCCAGCACGCAGGCATGTTGGATCTTTCCTAGATGACATGTGTTAGTACTAAATAGCTGACTGCCATATGAAACGGTTTAATTAAGTTAAATATGGGACTTCTGCTACTTCAAGTGTTGGTGTATATCAAGCTTAGTGGGTTTACTACCTAAAGAAACTATATGGTGATCTGTGAACAAAGAAATATTGTCTCAATTACTAATGTAAGTTCTTAATTTTAATGTTTTGTTATGTTTTACAAATGGAATCTTAATATTGTAAGATATTTTGTTTCCTTTAGTGTACTGGGATTTATGAATGGACAGAAGTGACAGCATAGTTAAAGCAGCATTCAGCTTTCATAGCCAACCTCAACAATATTTGCCTTTAAAAAAATAAATAAATAAATATTTGCCTTTAAAAAAAAAAAAAAAAAAAAGACTACAAAGAGAAATACATATTACTCATACAATGACCATTATTATATTATAAAAATTTATTGGATAAAATACTAAAGCATTGCAAAGAATATGTGGATACAATTCACTTAATCATCACAAAACCTATGACCATTGGGGCTGGCACGTAGAAATCCAAATTCAGTCAGAGGCCATATCTGTAAAGAGAAACATTAAAGTTAGCCAATATAATGTGTCACTTTTTCCATTGTGCTCCTATATCACCACCCTTAACCCTTAGTTTTGATGATGCTATCAAAAAGTAGTGAGTGCCATAAAACAATCATTTTTACCAAAGGTAGCTTGCAAAACTGCTTTGGATAAGTGTCATGTAGAACAAATTTTGTTAATTCCTTTGTAAGCTACAAACTCAGTAAGCAACTCTCAAGTTTTGGTCTTATTTAACAATGGGGCTGATCACCTGTTAACACCCGGTCCCTAAGTCAGCGCGACAGAAGTTAAAATTATGATGTAGAAAGAAACTGCCCCTTTACCTCATTCCTTATGGCACAGCATACAAGACCCAAGCCTGTTAACTAGGACGTGCCCATTCAAATGACTAAGTGTAATTACTGATATTTGAGTATTCCCCATCTACTTCCATCTGCTGTGTGCTTTCTCCCTCCCCTCGTGCTTCCCCCAAAGTCACAAACAGTGCTCCTTCCTGGGAGCAAGGCTTGCACTGTTCTTCCTACTGTCAGAGCAAGCCCGAGGGTTTTTTAGTTTTGCCGTCTCCCTCAGTGAAGCTGCTCCTGACAGATGGGGTAGCAGTAGCAATACTAATACCTTGCCTTGCCAAAAAAATTAAATTGGATTTTTGAAGGCACATAGGGAATTAAGTGATCAAATTCCACTGAAACTTAATGGAAGCCTCATCTTGGGTGGATGATGCTAAGGAAGAAATAATTTTCCCTGTAAAAGCTCTACTGCAAATCACAAGAAAATCTGAAAAAGCAGCATCATTGCAGATCAGAATAAGGTGTAGCTCTGTAGCGTGCAAACTCTAATGCAATAGCAGATATACAAAATAGACAGCCAGAGTAGGAAAAGATGTATTGTTTCCAAGTTAATAGTAATTTATGGCCTACTCTTGACCAATTCAAAATGAAGTATGTTTTTGTATGAGTGCGATTGCCAACAGATTTCTACATCCCTTGCGGGATAACACAGGGGCATAGCTATCATAGAGACAGGAGGAACATTTGTCGTAAGGCCCAAGCAGGGGGTGGGCACAAATCCTGTCCGGTTGCGGTGTGACGGGGTGGAGACTGAGTGGAAGCACCTGCAGCGCGGAGCATGCACTGGCACAGGGCGGGCAGTGCAGCCTCCAGGGCTCAGGCACAGCAAGTGGAGGGAGAGGCGCTGGGGGAGGAATAAGGAGGGGAATCGGTGGGACGGGAAAGGATGGTGATTGGGGGGGGGGGTCCATTTCTTCCACCTGGGCTCATTCCAACTTAGCTACACCCCTGGGACAACTGTACATTTACAAGCAGTCACTTTGAATTCCACTAGTGAAATGTTGCAGCTTATCCATCAAAACTATTCTAGGAAGTGCAGCTAGGTCAAGTTTCTCTGCTCCCCTTCAGTACACCCAGAGGTGGTAGAGAAATACATTTTTTTTGGGGGGGGGGGCATGCACATGGCCATTGGTACCCCATCCCAGGCCAGCCCCAGCAGAGACAGGTGCTGCAGCTTGCAGGCAGTCAGGCACTGTTTGGGGAGGGCAGGAAGAGCTTCATTCCCTCGCCTCCTCCCATTCCCTCCTCGTCATCAGGCACGGTAGGGAGTAGGACCGGAGAACTAGAACCGCACTCGACTCTGAGGCGGTGCGGCAAGCAGGCACAGCCAGGGCGCTGGCATGGAGTACCCAGTTCCAGCAGAGACTCGCTGCTGCCTGCCAGTGCCCCTGCTGGCTGAACAGCCGGCAAGACAACCTGAAGGAGTAGCTCATGCACCTGGGCTCTTCCTGTCTGCGGAGAAACCCATCCCCCGCCCCCTTGTACCCTGTTACTTTCCCTAACCTCACAGGGCAAGGGAGAGAAACAAGCCTCCCTACACCTGATGCTCCAGAAAAGGGAGCTAGGACAAGGCAAGGCTTCCCCCATGCCCTGCACTCCTGGTTTAGTGTTGTCCATGTGCACTGGGCGTGGGCGCATGGAATTTGGTCCACCCTTTGTTTGCCTTGGAGAAAACCTTAATCCCTCTTGGGGGCAGGGAGAAAAGCTGTTCTTCAAGGGGACAAAACCCCAGCTTGACCTTAGAAGTCTTTCCCTTCCCCCCCTCTTCTTTCTTGGTCATGCAACCCTGAGCCGGAAAGGAGCCATCAGCTTGGGCTGCTTGATGTTGTGGTTGGAGCCAGATTGTTGTGGTCTGGAGATGGAATACTCTGTCTGCAAAGGCTTGCCTCTCTGCCTGAGTTAGCACCACACACAAAAAGCTGAATTCCTCCCAACTTTTATTACGAGATATTTGGGGGGGGGGGGGGAGAATAGTGAATGGGGGGGAGTTATAGTTTTCTTTGGCCAGTCTAAATCAAGTCACCTTTTAAGCACACACCCACCCCGCTAATCCTTTAGGTACCATGCAGAGCTATAACAGCTCCTAATGAAAAGGAACTGAGCTTGCTCTCAGTCACTGGACAGAAATTGGTTAGTGACCGAGTGCAACAGCAGCAGCAAGCATAACATATAAGGCACTGTAGGGAGAGAGTGAGCACGGCACTAGCGGCCACCTCCTGCTGAAAAGGACATGCAACTGGCCAGGGCTTTATGGCAGCGGGGGTGCATATGTTCACAACTGCGAGATGGTCCAGAGGCAGATAGGCGTCTTTGCTGTCCCCGGCCCCCTGATAGTTTAAGGGGGGCAGTGCCCCGCCCGCCCTTAAGCTCCACCACCACTTATTACATCTACTTGTGAACAAAGGATTCCGTTCCCAAGGAACAGCAATGCTACATTGAATAATGTTAAACTAGATGACTTGAGACACCAAATCGGTGCTGTTGTACTGAATTATCCAACGTACTTGTGTCATGCAAGTAATTGAAGAATGTATTGTGTCAACAGGAACATCTAGAGATTACTTAGACTTACTGGTAGATCACAGCAAAGTATCTCAGTAGTTGCCTAATACGTGCTGAAAAACAGATGTTTGTACTCAAAGTATAAATTCATTCTCATCAATAGACTATTAATAAACATCTATTAGCAATAGGCTGACCACCTCTAAGATTAAAATACTGAATTTCAATTATACAGTATTGTAACATTAGATGGACTGTTGTAGTAAACTACTTATTCCTATTTATTGTATTCAGATTGTATGCAATTTTTAAAAAGTTTACGTTAGAGAAGCATTAGAGAAGCAGCTGATAAAGTTGTTGCTGTCTTTGAGTACAATCTTTGTACTCAATCTTATGTTACAATATTGTATAATTGCAATTCAATATATTAATCTTACAAGTGGTCAATCTATTGCTAATAGATTAATAGTCTATTGATGAGAAGCAACTGCAAAAGTTGTTGCTGTGTTTGAGTACAAACCTTCTACAGTTCACCACAATCAAAGTCTATTTTTTCGTCCACTTCAGACCCACCATGCTATTTGGAGGAATAGTCATTCATTGCTTCTAGAAATTCATACTAGGACAAGCACAAAAAGGTGAAAAGTAAAGCTATATACACACCAGGGATAAACTGATTGCAAGTGTCTTATTAATCCACAAAGAACAGAAGTAAAATGAAGCTGAGGGTGGAATGTGTTATTTCAGGATTAGTAAGCAATTACCAGTTGCAAATTTCCTGGATTAAAACAATAAAGACTGCTCTCTAGACAATACTAGGCTCTATTAACACACAAAACTTTGTACATATCAATAGAACATTTTATGCGTAATATCAAGTTGCTCTGGAGATGCAAGCTCTGACTGGAAGAAACTGGGAATCACACTCTGATTTTTTGTGTGCGCACATGCATTTGTACATCCGACATTAAGAGCTCGCCACTATCAGGCATGATACTTGGCTAGATAGACCACTAATCTGACCCAATAGGGCCCCACTGTAGTCTCTTGCGTGGAGGGGTTTAAGGGCTGCTGCAGTACATATGTGACGAAGAAGACAGACACCACACTCTCAAGATCCGGTCCCGAGCTTTTATTGCTTAGGGACTGGAACAGGGACAATGGATCCAGAACTGTCCTTGACCAAGAGAACCAGCAACAGACCCTTCTAGCCAGCCAAGATGGGACTAAAGCATTGTAAACGCTAAGTTTTATAACACACAGGATAGCTTCAGGCAATGGGAAGGGTAAACAAAGGAGAAGGAGGAGTGGGTGAGTCAAGATGTTAATTGAATAATACCTCCTAGACCAGTGTGTATAGGCTCTCCATCTGCAGAATCAGTCAACTAAGGGTGCTCAAGCCAGGGAGGAGCCCATGGCCGCTAGATTAGATTAGTAGGGAGGCACCCTTCCAGGCTCATGCAAGACATCGGCAGTTTGTCCTTATAAGGCCTTTGTTGATTTTATCCATATATGGGACCTATAGATTGCCCTGGGCATGCCAGAACATGCCTATACCCACCAATCACCAAAAATTCAGGGATTATGTGCAATACAGTATCAAATTCATGTCTCATAAATTTAAGAAACGCTAAAATGACCTACTGCTACCAAAGTTTTCTATTAATGTGGACAAAGTCTGAACACCTATTTAGGCAATACTCTACTTCATTAATGTGCTGGGGGCAAGCTGTTCACACAAAGTTGATCCCTGCTCCACAGTTCTTACAATCTCATTAATATGAAATTGGAGAGTTAAAATGTTACGGCACTGAGAAGTCACAGGACGCCTTCTGTGACCTTTGAGGAGGATACTGTTATTCTGTTCTACTGCACATCTCAGAAAGAAATAACGGTCCTCTAACTTTAAAATCCAATTTAAAAAAAAAAGTGTCCAGAATGATGTACAAAACTGCATGCAATGTAATTCAGAGTTACGCTGCAAAACCTCAACATCTCTGAAAAAGGAGGAAGGTTATCATCATCTAGGGTTTTGAAATGGGAAACAAATTGAAAGAGAGCCATTTATACAGGTTGAATAAAGGAATTCCACAGCTGAGTTAGCCCTTCCACTTACATCGTCCAGCTCAAGTGTCAGGCGCTCAGCTGGGCTACACTGGCTGAGATAACGTATACGTTACCAATGCAAAAGGAAGTACTCTGGGAATGTTAAAGCTGGAACCATGGTTATAAATGATATGCAATAATAATGTAAGTGACGGACTGGATTATGCTCAGAGTTGAAGGGGAAAGAGATGATTAAGTGTAAATCTTTCAGATTCTACAAGCTAGTTCTAGATGCCTACTCCCTCTTATTTTCTTGTAATCCTAGTCTCTTCCAAAAAGTGAGGAGGATGCAGATCAGGGATGGGCAGTGTTTTCCAGAGTTAGTAACAGAGACATAGGCTGGCTTATTCATTTGATTCATTTGTCAAACTTTTCACACATCCTTAATGACAGTGCTCACCTGAGTTGTACATTTTCAAATCTCGCTACTGAAACATTGTAGAATGCACTCAAGTCCAAATTATTCTGGACTCTCGTAACCTTTTACTTGGTTGGGATGCTAAGAAAATAAGTCCGTACAATTTGGTCCCAAAACATTTTAGAAGGTTGAATATACCTTAAAGCAGATGCGTCCTGTTATCAGTCCATATGGAACAGGCCCATAACACCTTGAATCTGTGGAATTCCTGAGGTTATCACCTTCTAACCAAACATGCCCTTTTGGCACCTACAGTTGAAGAAGATCAAAATAAAAAAATATTACAGAGAACAGCAATCACTGAAATGGAAATGAAAGGGTATATTAGCAAAAATCAAACAACAAAAAAACCTCACAAAGCAGCAAAGTAAAATAATTTCTTGGCATGTACCGATCCAATAATTGTTCATCCTTTGCTGGAACACAGGGCTAGATTAGGGGGAAGGGGGGGTGGGAGGGAGACAGGACAAGTATCTGTTCTATCACGTGCTTGAAAAACACTAGTTTGCAACAAAAAATCCAAAATGAAGATGTAAGAGGTTAGACCAATGTGACAGGGTCATTAATTTAATAGACTTCAAAAGAGGTCATTAGGATGTTGACTGAAAATCTGCCCTCCTGTCGCAGTAACAGCATGAACAGGGCAGCCACACACTCATCAACATCCTGGGGCCAGCACCAAGGCTAGACCTGTTAGTAGGCTCATGATGAACTAAATGGTAATTGATTGTGACATCAATTACAAATAATCTCATCATTTTATCGGAGTAGGCTTGTCAAAGTTCTAATTAAGATCACAGTTCATTCTATGTGCAGGCAGGCTCCACAACACATTATATTGCAATAATGACCATCACAAATCAGCAAGTCTCTTTTTATAATTTGAAAATTAATGATGGTGACCTTATACTATATGACAAAGACCTTGTATTGCCTATATGTACTGTGCATTAACTATATTACATACCATTGGTTTGGGCCTAGACTAAATGAGACCGCAATGCACATGCTTTAGTAACTAAAAAGGAACAGTTCAAAGCTGCATACATTTAACAACAATGAAAGAAGATTCAAACTATACAGCACGTATGCTGGATTTGAAATTTCTGCTGACATCATTAAAAGAAATAGCTGAACGTTTTACAACTTCAGGTAAGGACAAGCTCTTAAAATAGAAAAATATTAAAATAGTTATATAATCCTTTACATATTTTAAGGCTCAACTGAGATTTAACAGATGCCAATATTCATCAGCCTAGTCTCTGCACCGTAATTTAAAACTAAAACCTTTTTCTTTTAAAAAGGCACTGCATCATTCCAAAAATCTTTGGGAGATTAGTAATATTCTTCTGAGCAACTTTACTCATCTGTCTATATGCAATTTGGATGTCTGTTGGTTGGTCAGTTGGGGCCGGCCTAAGGATTTTTTATTTTACGTCATAGAGGATTTCTTGAGGTCTTGAATGAAGGATCATCAAACCCTTTAGTGTCTGAAGGTCACAGGGCCATGAGTGATGGCGGGGGCCAAAGTTATGTCCACCCACTGGTAAAGCAGCCCATAGGTAAGGAAAGGGAACAGCAGTTGCTGTGGTCGCAGCTGCTGTACAGCTGTTGCTGATGTCACACAATAAGCTGTTCTGACCACAGCCAAGTTGGAGAAGTTTATTTTATTTATTAAAAAAATCTCCCCTCCCCCAGGCAGCTCAGGGCAGCGTACAATATAAAACACAAACATAAAATCCAATAAAAACAGCAGTACTTTCCTATGGGTCTTCATACCCCTCCAACCCAACCCCTCCCCCTACCCATCTACCTCACCAAACGTCTGGTGGAACCACCAGGTTTTACACTGATGTCTGAAGGAGGGATGGTCCTGGGCCAAAAGAACCTCCACCGGGAGGGAGTTCCACATCGAAGGTGCGGCAACCAAAAACGCCCTCTCCAATGTGGTCCCCTGCTGAACACAGGGGACCTAAAAAAAGGGCATCCCTGGCCGACCGCAGTGGCTGTTTCAGAACCAGGGGAGCGAAGAGGTCCTGCAGGTAGGTGGGGCCCAGACATTGTAGGGCTTTACAGGTACGCACAACACCTTGATTCGGGCCCGGAAGGCTATAGGCAGCCAGTGCAGAGAACAGAGCACTGGTGTTATGTGCTCTTGGCGGCTCATCCCCATAAGGAGGTGGGCTGCCGCATTCTGCACCAGCTGCAGCCTCCAGACTGTCACCTTGGGTAGCCCCACAGAGCATGTTACAGTAATATAGCCTCGAGGTAATGACGGCATGGATGATGGTGGCATAGTCGCAGTCTGAGATATATGGCCGTAACTGTCATACCTGATGTAATTTAGTAAATGCACTCCTCGCCACAGCTGCACCTAGACATCCATGCAGAGCTGCGAATCAAGGAGTATCCCTAGACTGCAAACCTGAGGCACCAAGGCAGGGTGCACCCCATCAACGATGGGGGCCTCCACTCCCTTGGCCCTCCCTACCAGCATTACCTCTGTTTTGTTGGGGTTAAACTTCAGGCAGCTCGCCCTCATCCAGGCCCCCACAGCTGCCAGGCATCGAGTAAGCAACGAGACTGCAGGGCCCAAGTCTGAAAAGGAGCTGCCTTACCTAGGGGCTGCTTTACCGGTGTGTGGACATAACTTTGGCTCCCACCATCAGTCATGGCCCTGTGACCTTCACACTCTAAAGGGCTTTGATGATCCTTCATTTAAGACCTCAACAGATCCTCTACGACATAAAATAAAAAATCCTCAGGCCGGCCCCAACTGACTGACCAACCAACAGACATCCGAATTTCATATAGGAAGACGAGTAAAGTTGCTCAGAAGAATATTACTAATCTCTCAAAAGAGTTTTGGAATGATGCAGTGCCTTTTTAAAAGAAAAGGTTTTTAGTTTTACTAGGTTGATGAATATTGGCATCTGTTAAATCTCAGTCGAGCCTTAAAATATGTAATGGATTATAAAATATGTAATGGATTATATAACTATTTTAACCTTTTTCTATTTTAAGAGCTTGTCTTTACCTGAAGTTGTAAAACGTTCAGCTATTTCCTTTAAAGCTGGGTGTCATCAGCATATTGACGACAACACACTCACGACCTCACCCAAGGGCTGCATATACACATTAAACGGGGAGGGGGGGGGGGAGGGGACAGAATAGAACCCTGCAGGACTCCACACATGAAATCCCGGGGAGATGATGTACGAACACCCAGAACAATATGGCAAGTTCTTGTGGCCGGGAACGAGCGGAACCATTCAAGAACAATTCCGCCAATGTATCACCAACATCTCATGGTCCACGGTATCAAAAGCAGCTGATAAGTCTAACAGGACCAAAGGTGTTGACTGTCCCAGATCTAAAGCACGGAGAGCAGGTCATCGACTAAGGCTACAAGTGCAGTCTCTGTGCTATATCATGGATGAAGGCCAGACTGCGAGGGATCCAGAAAGCCGACCCAGTCAAGATGGTCCTGGAGTTGCTGGGTCACCACCCGCTCAATAACCTTCCCTAAAAAGAGAAGGCTAGAGACAGGTTGGTAACTGGCAAAGGCGTCAGCATCAAGTGATGTTTTTTTGAGCAAGGGTTACATCACAGCCTCCTTAGGAGACCCTGGGGCCCTGCTCTCCTCAAGGGAGATGTTGACCACACGTGCCAGCACCAACCCCAACGTCTCCCTGGTGGCCTTAACCAGCCAGGACGAGCAAGGATCTAATGTACAAGCTGTGGTCCTAACAGCCCCCAGGACATCTTCACATTGGCAGGGATCACTGACAGAAGTTGATCCCATAGAACAGGACAAGCCAGGGCATTCATAGCCTCTGGTTCCCCAACTGTAGCGGCAAAGTCACGGTGAATGTGAGCAAATGTATCCATGAAAAAAAATCAATAAGCCTATCACAGCGGGCCTAGAAAATCTCAATTTCCAGGTGGAGGGAGTTAGCAGTAGGGCTGGCACAGTAGGGATCAATCAGAGGGAGTAGGCATAGAATTCAGTCCTGGAGATCTCAAAATCTCCACCAAAAGTTACAGGCCTGATGACCTGGGCTGAAGTAAGGTCACCCGACATTGGAACGTTCACCAGGAGGCTGGGAAGACGCACAGACGTGCATCCATACTTCTATGCCTGGCGGCCTGTCTGCCATCCTATAAGACAGCTATGATGGCCAATGGCAGACCCTCTGGGAAAGTGGGGAAAGTGATAATGCACTGCAAATTATTGTGGGTTAACAGCTAGTATCAAAATAAAACCCAAACTAGGTGAATTATTATTGTTATTTATATAACACCAGCAATGTATCTAGTTCTGTACAAACATAAACAAAGCTTACCCTAAGCATGAATAGTAGTTAATTTCCATTGCACCTAACTACTGAAGTTGTCAGCTAAAGTGGAGGGAGAGGAAAAACCCTCCATATTTCTTCAGATACTTGTAAAAGTTTTTTAAAAGAAAAAAGTCTGAGCAGAAAATAGGAATCTTAAAAGTACATTTTTTTAGCAGCGTAGATGAAATTTTGAGTATATGAACATAAGAAGCGCCATACTGGGTCAAACCAACGGTCCATCGAGCCCAGCATCCTGCCTCCGACAGCGGCCAGTCACGGGGGCCTGGGAGAAGCACCCAACAGGTCACCATGCTATCCATTCCCTGTGGGTCATCCCCAGGCTCCCGACAGTAAAGGGTTTTGTTCCCCAATCCTATTTGGCTAATAGCTGCTAATGGAACTATCTTTCAGAAACTTGTCCAAACCTCTTTTAAGCTCAGCTATACTGCTGGCCTTGACCACCTCCCCTGGCAGTAAATTCCACAACCTTATTGTACGCTGAGTGAAAAAATACTTTCTTTTGTCTGTTTTCACTCTGCCACCTGTGAGTTTCATGGAGTGTCCCCTAGTTTTAGTACTAGTTGAGAGGGTAAATAACCATTCCCTGTTTATATGGTACTAAATACAAAGGATTCAAGAACAACAGGTTGAGTAGAAGAACCTCACTACCCACAACAGATAAAAGCTGGCTGAAAACCATCAAGAATAGAAACAAACCAGTAAAGAAAACCACCAGAAGTATAAAAAGATTAGTTTCCACACAGCTAGACGGGAGAGAGCTCAGTATGCACTCTTCATTAATATAGATCACAGATAAGTCTGACTAAAATGAAGCTTAAAATTCTTACAACCTTAATCAGCCTGGTATTAGAATCCTGGAATCCCTTTTGATTATCTGAACGAAGTGTATGGATACAATTGACAGAGCAAGACAATGCAACAAAAACATACCAGTGGGCACAACATACCACCCGAGCAGCAAAGTAGTGATTGCAGTTAGTCCTCCCCACAGCATCCTACTGAGGGTGAAGACCGAGGTGCCCAATTTTCACCTGAGACAAAATGATCTAATCTAGGGAGAGGGATCAGTTGCCAAGTTGGTCCCAAACGTAACAGATGGTTAAGTCCCAGGTAGACCGGGAATGCTCTCTCCTACCTGGGAGACTGGTTAGTAAAATGGCAGATGACATTCAACATTACTAAATGGAAAGTGCTGCATTTGGAAAAAAAATGTCCAAATTACACAATGGGTGTTAACAGAAGTGAAGTTGGAGCAGGAAGCCGCTGCTAACACTGTCTCAACTGGTAAACAAGTGTGCCAGTGGCTGAGAGGGCAGGAAGCCACACAAATGTGTGGCCACCCAGCCTCATGCTGTGCCCAGAGCCCCACCATGATGGACCCAATCCAGGCCAGGTCATGGCAGGCCATAACAAACATTATAGCCCGTTGTGGCCTGCTGCCCAACTGGGGAGACGGCAGCCTAGGCTGCAATCCTGGCAGTCTCCGGGACCAACCCCGGGTGAACGTCTGGTGAGACACTAACAAGTGTACAGGTGGCTCGCAGACATCAGCCCGAAGCAGGCCACAGTCACATTTGTTAACACTTAAATAATTTTAATAAATATAAACATTTAGATAGTTTATATGTAAATTAGATATCACTTGGAAAAAAGATCTTGGGAGTCACTGTACATAATTCCTGAAATACACGAGTTCAGTATGCAGCAATGGTCGAAAAGAGAAACAAAAGGTTGAGAATTATTAAGAATGGGATAGGAAACAAACAAAACAACATAATACTGTTATACAAATACAAGATGAATCCATGAGTCCCGACGTCAACTCAAGCTCAACATGGCCAAGACCGAACTCCTCATTTTTCCTCCGTCCCCTTCCTCTCCCTCTCATTTTTCCTCCGTCCCCTTCCTCTCCCTCTAACCTGACCATCTGCATCGATGGGGTCACCATCCATCCTGTTCTCTAAGCCCGTAGCTTGGGCTTCATCTTTGACACGCACCTCTCTTTTAAACCTTACATTGACTGTGGCCAAATCCTGCCAATTCGCTCTCCACAACATTGCTCGCATCCACCCCTTTCTCTCCTTGTTCATGCCATGGTTATCTCTCGCCTCGATTACTGCAACCTCCTATTTGCTGGTCTCCCTTGCTCTCACCTGTCCCCCCTTATCGCAATCCAAAACTCCGCTGCCAAGGTCATTCACTCTGCCCGTCGCTTCGACCATGTGCAGCCTCTCCTCCTCTCCCTTCACTGGCTCCCCCTTCCTGAACGTATCCTGTTNTTTCACGTTCAAATCACTCCACAACCAAGCTCCCCCTTACCTCTCGGACCTAATCTCCCTACGCACTCCTGCACGCGCTCTCCGCTCTTCCGTTGTCCCCTCCCTCACTCCTCCTCGTTTCTCCTGCTCACCTAACCGCCTTCAACCCTTCTCCCTTGCTCCCTCCCCCCTTTCCGCCTTGCCTCCTCCCTCCGTTCCTTTAAATCCCTCCTCAAGACCCACCTTTTCCTTGCTGCCTTTCCCAATGCCTGCTAGTCTTTCCCCGTACACTTACTGTCTGCCCTCCTCTGCAGACTGCTGCCACCAACCTCTTTGTAACCAAGCCAAAAATACGCACCTGAGACTTCGCACTGAATGTTTGTTTGTCTTCTCCCCTGTCTCTCCCACTGTCCCCTCTTCCTGTCTCCCCCCCTTTGTCATTTAGATTGTAAGCCACAGGTAGGGACCGCGTCTAGTTCTATGTTCTGTACAGCACCAGGTCACACGACTGGCGCTATATAAATGTTTATAATAATAAAAAATAATAATAATAATAATAGCTTGAACACTCTGCTGTTTTGGTCTTCCCATCTCAAAAAGGGCAGTGTACAAATGGAAAGTGTGTAGAGAACGGCAACAAAGATGATCAGCAGCACTGAACAACTTCCATATGGGGAAAGGTTCATTAGGCTAGGACTCTTCAGCTTAGATAAGAGAGGACAGAGGGAATAGGATGCTAGTTTTCAAAATCATGAGTGATGTGGAGCAAAGAAATAGCAAGTTATTTACCACTTCTCAAAATACTAAAGTTAGGGGGCATCCTATGAAATTAAATGGCAAGAAATTTAGTATAAATAAAAGTAGTATTTTTTTCATTCAATCTACAATTAACTTGAAGAGCTTGTTGCCACAAGCCATTGCAAAAGCGAATAGTATAACTTTTTTTTTTTTTTTTTTTAAATGGACTGGATAAATTTTTGTAGGATAGGTCTATAATTGGCTACTTGTCAAGTTGGTCAAGGGATAAGACCTCTGACTGTCAGGGGCAGGGAGTGGCAGGAAATGATCACTCCATTACGACCTTGCACACTCCTCTAAAGCAACCAAGGTTGGCCACTGTCAGGAGACAGCATGCTGGGCTAGATGGACCATTTATCTAACCACTTATGATACCTATGTTAAAATTTTCACCCACCATTGATGGATAGAATTTCACTTTTTGATATATCTCTTGACATCACAATGTGCTTACACTCCCATTTCACCCATATTTTCATATCTGCAGCCATAGTCAAACATTCAATGACCCACCGCAAATACTCACAGTATTTAAATATCAGTTCCTGGTTAGTAGAATTCACATCGTCCAGGTCGTCCACACAAATGCAAGTTCACTGGGATATTCAGCCCTAAAGTACTACAATCTGGGACCCATGTTCACTGTGTTTTCTCCATTGGGAGCAATGGGGAAAATGCAGTGAACAAGGATCCCTGACTACAATACAAAAGGAGCAACAAGACATGGCTGGTTTAAATATCAGTTTCTAATCTCTCAGAGCTATAAATGGAATAAAATCAAACTTATGGCCATGTGAAAGTATTTTCTCAAGTAAGTGCATAACAGTAACAGGCAAGGCTGGCCCGTACCATTAACAAAGCTGACTGCAGCCCATGCTATCCATGATGAACTTTGGTCACAGGAAAGGTTCTGATGCTAGCTCATTCTCTACTTTGATACTGTCCAACCACTTCTTCTAAAGGTAGAAATCCAAGATCGAATCCATCTAAATTAATTTCTGCATGATGAAACACACAGTGAGAGTAGACCTAAGAATTCATTAGCAACATTAAAAAAAAGGCCTAGCTCTTTATGCCTTCCTAGGCTCCTGAGCATTAACTATGCTAGTTTCAGCCTATTTAATACCAGTTTCTCTAGTGATCATCACCATGCCAGAGAGAAGATTTGCAATGAAGATTATTACATCCTCAAACACACAATTTCTGGTAATTTTACAGCCCCATAGGAGATAATTTCTTAAGACTAAATAGTCTTTAAAATATTGTGCAAGTGTAGAACTCCCACTGGATTCCTGGACCCGTTTCAGTCAGGCTTTCACCCTGGATATGGCATGAAGACAGCGCTTGTGGCCTTGGTTGATGACCTGCACCTGGAGATTGACAAGGGAAATTCTACACTGTTGATCTTGTTAGATCTTTTGGTGGCCTTTGATACCATTGGTCACGTGGTGGTGTTGACACAATTGCGGAACCTGGCGGGGGTGCGTGGAACTGCTCATGAGTGGTTCCGCTCCTTCCTACTTGGGAGATCCCAGAGTGGTGATGGGCGATTGCTCGTTGTCCTCTTGGGACCTCCCCTGTGGGGTCCTGCAGGGTTCTATTACATCTCCCCTCCTGTTCAATGTGTGTAGGAGGCCGCTCGGTGAGGTCATTCTGAGGTTTGGTTTCAAATGCTATAAGTATGTTGATGACACCCAGCTCTACCTCTTTCTCATCTGACCCAGGCCTGGAAGTCTCAGTACCTACTCGATGCCTAGCTGCTGTCAGGGACTGGATGAGGGTGAGCTGACAAGCTGAATTCTGACAAAACTGAGGTGATGGTTGGCTGGTCTTGTGACCTGGGGGGGAGGGGGGAGAATGGGACTCCCGTTATTGACCAAGCCCACCTTTCTCTGGTCCGTGAGGTTCACAACCGTGGAGTTCTCCTAGACCCCTTACTGCGCTGGATTGTCAGGTTGTGGCGGTGGCCAGGAGTGCTTTTCACTAACTCGATCTGGTGAGGAGCCTGCAGCCTTTGCTTTCCGATTTGGATCTGATCATCATCATCCATGCTTTTCACCCTGAGGCTAGATTACTGCAATGTGCTCTACATGGGGCTGCCCTTAATGACTGTTCAGAAGCTGCAGCTGGTGCAGAAGACAGCGGCTTGCTTCCTTTTGGGGACGAGTTACCAAGAGCCTATTACCGAAGTCTGCACTGGCTTCCTATAGCTTTCTGGGCACAATTCAAGGATTTTGTCTGACCTTTAAAGCCCTAACCAGTCTGGGCCCCACATATCTGAAAGTCTGCCTGTTCTTCCATGCCCCATTGTGGCCCCTGCAATTGGCTGAGAGTGCCTCCCTGTGGGTACCGTCTGTTAGCTTTGCTTATATGACAAGGGCTCGCAGGGGGACATTCTCGGTTGTGCCCCAGTGCTTTGGAACTCTCGTCTCCCAGCGGTTCATTTGAGCTCGAGCATCTTCCAGAGGCAGCGTAAGACCTTTTATTTGAAAAGGCATTCAGCGGGCAGGGATAGGGATGAGGTGGTGGGTGGCTTTGGGTTGAGAGTGGGGAGTTTGGTGGGGTTAAAATGTCTACTAGTTTTAAATGATTTTATATATTGTAAGCCATCTTGAGCTTCTGGGAAGGACAGTGTATAAGTTCAAATAAATAAATAAATAAATAAATAAGCGTATAAGTAGGGTGATCATACATACCGGTTTGGCTGGGACAGCGCAGGATTTTATTGGCCGTCCCAACGTCCTAGTTGGTTAGTGAAAATTGATGCAGAAGTCCAAGAATCACTGGAGCCAGTGCTGGGGTGCCTCCCCCTGCCAAAACCCACTGGGGACAAGGAAACTGCCCCTGCCCAGCCCTGCCCTCCCCACAAAAGTAGGATGATGCTGAGGGGGAGGGACTCAGGCTGGCTGCAGCAGCCTCTGCCTGGGGCCAATGCTCCCCTCCCCTCTTGGGACTACAGATGCCACAGGCCACAGCCTCGGCAACTGCCATGTCCACCTCCAAGCCCAGCGGGAAGAGGATTAGGTGAAGGTGCTGAAAGCGGGCAGCCTGGCAAGGGGCAGTGGGATGGTAGCAGGCGGTCTCTGTGGGACTTGCCCCTCCTCGAGGTACCACACAGCCCACACCACTCACTAACATCATGCCTAGCCGGCTTGGCTCCTCAGCACAGGGGGGACAGCAAGGACCAGAGCAGCAGCAGCACCGCGTGCAGTAGGAAGCCCCGCTAGAGTCAGGATGCCAGTAAAATACTGGGTAGGATTCTGGAGGGAATGGGGGAAGCAGGGCCAAGTGCCCTGGTGGGGGGTGGGATGGGGTGAAAGAGTGTGACCATGGAATCCTAGACCCTGGGGCCTACATATACCACCCAGAGTAAAAGGCCATATGGCTGACAGGCCAGAGAACTCCCACCCTGGATGCTAACACATGGTACTTTCTTTCTCTACACTTGAAACACAGTATCCCTGTTTTCCTTAATAATAGTATTGTCACCCGATATATAAAAAAGGTGCTTATCCATTATCAAGGTATCTAACTGCCACCACCTATGCTTAAGACAGCAATTAAAATGAGTGAAATCACATGGCTCCAATGAAAATCGATATTTTTAAAAAAAAAGAATGTTCAATGGCATTTTAAAATAAAGACTAAACATGTATTTTGATCCTACTAAAGTGAGAGCAACTTATTCCAGAGCTTTGTGGCAAAGAATATAGGGTGTGCTCATTCTGCCCCTATACTTTGGAGAGAGAAAAACAACCCCACCTCCCAAATTTCAAAATGCCTTTGTTGGAGCAGGAAAGAACCAAAATGGAACAGAGGAAAACAAAAGCTCAAGGATATTTGGAATGAAGCACACAGAAGGTCTTTTATTGGAGCAACTGTTATTGGTAGAAACATGAAAGCTTTCGGACTTGACAGGGTCCTTCCACAGGCAGGTAAAGTGTCAGAGCTGAAGTTCCAGCTACTGAAGGACCCTGAGGACCGAAAGCTTGCATGTTTCTACCAACAATAGTTGGTCCAATAAAAAATACCATTCAAACTACTTTGTGTCCATATCATACAAAACCAGGAAAGGATTATAAAAGAGTGTGTTTGAAAGAAGAAACGGGTAATGGCACAAAAGAAAATCAAAACGTGTCACTGCTGAAGCTCAGTATTCTAGATTCTATCACCTCTCACTAGCATTCTGGGTTTGTGCGCCTACAAAAAGATTTACAATTTAAAATTTCTTTAAAAAACAATATGGACCAAGAAGAACAGAGAATCAAATCTCTGCCCCATTTACACACAGAGTCCTACCTTAGTCTTTGAGTAATCTCATGAACTTCAATTTTAGGTTGTACATGAGGTGCTTGTACTGAACTCAAAAGGGCACACCTCTTAGCACAATAAAAGTAAAAAATATCAAATGCACAGTTAGATAAGCCTGGTGATTACTCTCTTAGGTGATTTTCCATATAATCTTAACACCTAAATGTGAAAATGCCATAATAATGAAACAATGTTTTCCATGAAGTAAAATAATATAGATTTATACACTTGTTATCCCTTCTTTTAGAAATTTACACCAAGGCTGTACATTTTCAAAGGGTGTCAGTAAGTGCTCTCAATTTGGAGTAGTTGAATTTTGAACTTTTGTAAGGTCATGGGTATTCCAATCTCCTCCAGGGGTATCAGAATTCTAAATTTAAAAGAACCCTAAATTATCCGCCCCCTCCTTTTTTTTTTTTTCTTTTCAGCTCAGAGGCTTCTTTCTTGAACTATGATAAGAACTAATCTCAGTGCTGGACAAAAGAGTAAAGACTCTAAGTTCTCATCTATCCCTACTGAGGTCTAAGTTTAAGTGCCTCCTACATTCGTAGAAGCAACAAATGTAATTGCTTCATTGCCTGCGGGTGTTCATTTAACAAAAGCAGCTTTTGTGAATAAACCACAGGTGTTACCTTTCTTGATTAAAGTGAAATATGATGAAAGAGCCCACAATATCAAATGACAAATTTACTCCAAGTACTAATGAAAATTTATTTGATTAGGCAAATTGCATCTAATTAAGGAAAAATGTATGGCCTAAAGGTGCAATCGTTCTACTTTTGAAATATTCATGACTAGCCTGACAAATGAATGTTTAAGAATTTTTCTTAACTGTATAATCATCCTAGAAACTAAAACTTATCCAACAAAGCAGTCATCATAGCTGAACACAAAACACGATAGCATAGCATGACTGTATCATACAGTAATTGCTTTGATTAACTCTTCTTGGCCTGCTATAAAAGGAGGAAACATTTGAACTGCTAGGTGGAATAGAACACAAATAAATTTTATTTCCGAATTATTGGGGTTTAATTTCTACATTCGTGTTACCCTTTTTTTCCTTTCTGTGCTGGAAAAATCTATACAGAAATAACAACTGCAAGAGAAATCTGAATGTACAGTAGAGCTTAGATCAATAATCATAAATATAACACTCGGTTGGTTCTCCTCAGATACTATCACATGAACTGGAAACTGAAAATTTACTGAGTGAATGACGATGATTGCAGATTTGATTTACTCAAAATATTCATTACCTTTAAGAAAAGAACAGTAGGCATTTTGCCTTGAATTCTGAATAGGCTCTTTCATTTATCATATTGAGCAATTTGATTGCAAGGGCTGCTTATGAATAAAATTTGCTGTTCCTAGTCCTCTATGAACAGGTGTATTTATTTATAGGAAGTGTTAATTGAACATACCTCTAACTCTGATCTGGTCTATTAAAGTAAGGAATGACAAAAATAATGAAATAATGGTATGATTTTATTTTAGAAAGTAGTCACGATGAACAGCTTAATCTTATGGGCTGATTTAATTACTGTCAATCAGTTGATGTTGACAGGAGTCCTAAGTTTGTAAATCTTGACTTATTTAGATTTTAATATTACTTTCTGTACCACATACGACCTTCAAAAGGAAGCAATTTTGAGCTGTAGGCCCTAGTCATACAATACCAATACAACTATGTAGCATGCATAGAAATGTTTTCGAGATCAAAACTATAGTCTAATTTGAACTTAAGCAGTAGATGGTGCTTGAACTTTAACAAACAGGAAAACACGTAAGTAATTAGAATGAAATAATTTCATGAAAGTATACCACAATGTCTTTAGTTGAACCATACATCAAAAAGATGCCTATTAACTCTGCTGATCTGATAAAAATGTTTCTGCAACAATAAATGTAAGAAAGCTACACACTGCCTATAGGATTATTTTTTTTATAGTAGAAATATTTTAAATGCTCCCTCTAAGTATTCCAATGTCAAGGTAGTGCTTAGCCTTACAATTTAAACATTCTTGTCCACTATTCGTCTTACTAAAATCTATGCAGCATGTGTTAGCACTAGTAAAGAGTATGAAGAAACAGAGGGTGGTGGTGTCCATGGGCGCTGAGTGGCACGACTGTGGGGCACCCACGTACATTAAGTGCATTGGGAGGGGTTGAAACAAGTGACTCCGTGGGGGTCAAAAGGTAAGGCCGTCCCCTCTTCCCATGTCCACCAACACCATTAAACCAAGATTATTATTATTATTATTATTATTATTATTATTATTATTAACAAACATTTATATAGCGCCAGCAGTGTACCTGGCACTTTACAAAGTAATAAAATAGACACGGTCCCTGCCCCTAGGGCTTACAATCTGAGAGACAGGAGCTGGGGGAGAGACTTAGGAAGGGGAACAGAGGGAGAGACAAGGGGTCTAACATTCATGAAGATGCGAGGTCTCAAGTGCACGTACTTGGCTTGGTTACGATGAGAATGACAGCAGGCAGGTCCATGTTGCAAGGATAAGGGTAAACCGATCGTAGGTATAGGAATAGTGGCTCAGCAGGATAAAGAGTCAGACAGAGCAGAGCGAAAGAGGTGAGTTTTAAGGAGAGATTTGAAGGTATGAAGGGAGGGGGCAAGGCGGATGTGGACAGGGAGGGAGTTCCAGGCATGGGGGGCAGCAAGTGAGAAGGGACGAAGGCGCTTAGGGGAGCAGGGAAGGCGTGGAAGGGTGAGAGAAGGGACAGAGGAGGAGCGAAGTGCACGGGCTGGAGTATGGAGGGCGATAAGTGCAGAGAGGTAGGGGGGAGCAAGGTTGTGAAGAGCTTTATAGGTGAAGACTAGGAGCTTGTGCAGGATTCGTTCAGGAAGGGGAAGCCAGTGAAGCGAAGAGAGGAGGGGCTGCACATGGTCGAAGCGACTGGCGAGGTAGATGACCCTGGCAGCAGAGTTTTGGACAGAGATGAGGGGAGAAAGGTGAGACCGGGGAAGGCCAGTGAGAAGGAGGTTACAGTAATCGAGGCGAGAGATGACCAGAGCATGAACAAGAGTTTTGGCAGACGAGACAGAGAGAAAAGGGCGAATCTTAGCAATGTTATGGAGGGAGAAGCGACAGGATTTAGCAACAGAGTCAATGTAGGGTTTAAAAGAAAGGGGTGAGTCAAAGATGAAGCCTAGGCTATGGGCTTGGGGGACAGGCAGGATGGTGACTCCATCAATAGTTATTGACAGTGAGGAAGGAGAGGAAGGATGAGGGGGGAAGATAAGGAGTTCAGTTTTGGCCATGTTGAGTTTGAGTTGACGTTGAGACATCCAGGTAGAGATGTCAGAGAGACAGTTGATGAGACAAGTTTGAACAGAGGGAGAGAGAGAGGGAGTAGAGAGATAGAGTTGAGTGTCATCAGCATAGAGGTGGTATTGGATCCCACCCATATGCCTTCTCCCTGCAATGACGTACAGATGTGGAAAGCAAGGAGACAGCAAGCCACAGCTGACATTAACCCTATCCTTCCCATGACTAGGAGTGCCACTGGATCCACTGCCAGACATGGCCAACAACAGAAGTGGACGTGGCAACCAAAATGGGGGAGTTGTCACCCCAACGGACAGAGAAGAGGGATACACCGCAGTCCAAGCATACAGTGACAGCACTAGATACTAGAGGAACAAAACTGTAATGAATTCAGAACAGGAAACAAAGCAAAAAAGCAGCGTGAACACAAGGGTCACAAGCTGCACAGGCCACAGATCACCCACACAAGCAGCCCATAGGGCACAATGTCCAGGGGAGTCAAGGCACCCGTAGGGTATCATTTGGGGAACCCTGCCCCCACCACAGAGAGACACAACACTGGCAGTACGGAGTTCCTGGGGAAGTCCCACTCTTGGAGAGTGCACCCAAACAGGAGAGGGGAATACAGTCCAGGGAATACAAAGTTCAGGGGAGGGCCCCTGCAGCCGGGAGCCAGAAGCAGGTCACATCCCGCCCAGACACCACTCAGAGAGGACAGCAGGCTAGAACGCAAAGTTCCACAGATGGCTGTTCATATCTGGTGCTAGGAAAATTCCCCACCCCTCTTGCCATGCAGAGAGCATCCACAAACACAGGCGGGGGACACACAGACCAGGGAATAAAACTCAAGCAGGGCTCAATGCCAGGGGCAGGGTGGAAGGGCAAAACCAGCATTCTCAGCATACAAGGTCCATCAGTGCATTCCCCAGCAGTACACCGCACCTGCATGTGAAAGGACACCAGATAACGTGGCTCAAAAAAAGATCACTGGTATCCAGAGCTGACTGAACATCCAGGCCCGTCCAGACCCCCTACAGTTATGGAGCTCCGCTCCAGATGGCTCCTGCACCAAGAGATGAGCCCGAGGTGGTACTGCAATGTAATTCCACTGCAGCAGCCGACTAAGGCACTTGTGCCAGGGCCGAGAGTATCCCCGTGTGCACAGCAGGGCCATAGTGAATGACAGCGCAAGGGAATCGCCAAAGTCTGGTAGCGCACAGATCTCCAGAAAACACTTGCTTTCGTTGGGTCCCTGGGGGAGGGGTGCAATCCAGGGGGCCCCAACACCAGGAAGCTGAGCTCCCCTGCCCACTGTGTGCATTGTTGCTCACTCACATGGTGTCCAAACTCCCCCATCAAGCCCCACCCCCTGGAACAGGCTGTGACACTGCTGGGGTAAGGGCAGAAAATACTGGGGTGGTGCACACAAGGTGTTAACCCCCATCTCATGGTCACAGTCTCCCCTCCATCCTCAAACTCCTCGACCCAGGAGCGGCACCCCCCCCAATCAAAACACAGAATAAAAAAAACTTTATAAATCATTAAAAAACTGAAAGACATTGAACAGTTAAAAACATTACTAACATTAAAATAGTAAAAACAAGCTATGTATAGCAAAAAAAGAAGCCGGGTCTAATTGGCTGGCAGCTGCAGGACTGGCTTCACCTTGTGCTCTGGGCGCACGACAGCGCGTGGAGCTAGTACCAGATCGCAAAAAGGCTCCTCCCCCCACTCCTCCTCCTGGGCAAGCCTCATCTCATGCACTGTAAAAGAGGAAACAGACACTGGGTTCACACTACTGGGGGCCAAGGAGAATGCTCCAGCACTATGAACCACACAGACCCTACGGCAGACCCTATGGTGTCATCTATTGCAGATGACACCAAGTTATTCAAGGTAGTTAAAACATGAGCAGATTGTGAAGAACTGCAACAAGATCTTACGAGACTGGGTGCCTGGGCATCTAAATGGCAGATGAGATTTAATGCAGACAAGTGCAAAGTGATGCACATAGGGAAAAATAATCCAAACTGTGAGTACACAATGCTGGGTACTAAGCTAGGAGTTACCACTCAGGAAAAGGATCTGGGAGTGATTGTGGACAATACACTGAAATCTTCAGCCCAGCGTGCAGCAGCAGTCAAAAAAGCAAACAGAACGTTAGGAGTTATTCACAAAGGGATAGAGAATAAGACTGAGGATGTCATAATGCCTCTAAACAAATCGATGGTGCGGCCGCACCTGGAATAGTGTGTGCAGTTCTGGTCGCCCCATCTCAAAAAAGATCTAGCTGAACTAGAAAAGGTACAGAGAAGGGCAATGAGAATGATAAAAAGTATGGAACGGCTTCCAAACAAAGAGAGGCTTCACAAGCTGGGTCTCTTCAGCTTAGAGAAGAGAAGATTGAGAGGGGACATGAACGAGTAGATAGGGAACGGTTATTTACCCTCTCAAATAGTACTAGAACTAGGGGACACTCCATGAAACTAGCTGCCGGCAGATTTAAAACAAATAAAAGGAAGTACTTTTTCACTCAACACATAATTAACTTATGGAATTTGTTGCCAGAGGATGTTGTCATGGCCAGTAGTATAGCTGGGTTTAAAAAAGGACTGGATAAGTTCTTGGAGTGTAGGTCCATTAATGGCTATTAACCAAGTAGCTTATGGGATGAACTTCTTACTGTCAGGAGCTGGGAGTGAACAACGGGGAATGGATTGCCCTATACTACTGGCCCTGACAACGTCCTCTGGCAACAAATTCCATAAGTTAATTATGTGTTGAGTGAAAAAGTACTTCCTTTATATAGCCAGCAGCTAGTTTCATGGAGTGTCCCCTAGTTCTAGTACTATTTGAGAGGGTAATAACCATTCCCTATCTACTCGTTTCATACCACTCAAGAGTTTATAAACCTCTATTGTGTCCTCTCTCAGTCTTCTCTAAGCTGACAAGACCCAGGTTGTCAAGCCTCTCTGGCATTCCATACCCTTTATCATTCTTGTTGCCCGTCTCTGTACTTTTTCTAATCCAGTTATGCTTTTTTGGAAATGAGGCAACCAGGACTGCCCACGATATTCAGGTGCGGTCGCACTATCGATTTGTATAGAGACATTATGACATCCTCAGTGTTATTGTCCATTCCTTTGCAAATAACACCTAACATTCTGATTGCTTTTTTGACTGCTGCTGCACATTGGGCTGAGGATTTCAGTGTATTGTCCACAACCACTCCCAGATCCTTTTCCTGAGTGGTAACTCCTAGCTTAGTACCCAGCATTGTTTACTGAGTGTATCATCCTTACTGAGGTGCGCACGGCCATAGTAGACATCCTCCTGGAGATGGTTGTAAAGCTCCAAAACTCAGCAGAGGTCGTGGCAGGTTTCACCAGTATGGAGTTCCCTAACTGCTTCGAGGTGATAGATGGGACACACATCCGCATAATATGTCCTCCAGATAGCCAGGATGACTACCTGAACACAAAGCGTTTCTTCTCAGTGGCTCTGCAGGGTGTGGTTGACCACCGGGGGCTGTCGATCGACATGTACACCAGGGTGTCCGGGTGGAGCCATGATGCCCAAATCCTCCGCCAATCACCCTTCTACACCTGAATGTACCTGGAGAGAGATCAAGCCACAGGCCACCGGAGACATTGAGGGGGTGTCCATGGGCCCAGTCATCATAGGGCCTATTTCTTTATTTTTATTTATTATTTATTTATTTTATTTTCTTATATTTTTATGCCGCCCCATGCAGCTTCGAACATAATATAAAACAATTTTTTAACATAAAAAATCTACAACATCTTAATTAAAACAAATTTAAAACACCACCCCACCCCCCAGAAATTAACCCACCCTCCCCTCTGAAGGCCTAGGCGAACAGCTAAGTCTTACAGATACGTTGAAAGGCCAACAGGCCTGGGGCCAGGTGAGCCTCCTCCGGAAGGGAATTCCACAACCGCGGCCCGGCCACCGAGAACGCCCTCTCCATTGTGGCCCCCCACCTTACACGGGGGACCTCCAGAAAGGCGCCCCCGGTGAACCGAAGGGATCGCTCTGAGGCACAGAGGGCGAGGCAGTCCCCGAGATATGGGGGGCCCAGAACGTGCAGGGCTTTGTAAATCAGTACTAACACCTTGAATCTGGCTCAGTACGCTATAGGCAGCCAGTGCAGAGTGTGGAGCACCGGTGTTATGTGCTCACGCCACCCCGTCCCCGTCAGGAGATGGGCTGCCACATTCTGCACTAGCTGCAGCCTCTGGACCAGAAACAAGGGAAGCCCCACATAGAGCGTGTTGCAGTAGTGTAGCCTCGAGGTGATGAAGGCATGGATGAGAGTGACCATATCGGGCCCGGAGAGGTAAGGTCGAAGCCCCCGTACCAGATACGCCTCTCCTCCTCTCCCTTCACTGGCTCCCCCTTCCGGAACGTATCCTGTTCAAACTCCTGGTTTTCACGTTCAAATCGCTCCATGACCAAGCTCCCCCTTACCTCTCGGACCTAATCGCCCTACGC
>QEPC01008061.1:1635817-1669593 GCA_003113815.1 Sphenodon punctatus | reverse complement strand
AGTAACGAGACAGCAGGACCTGGGTCAGTTGAAAACGAGAGGTACAGCTGAGTATCATCAGCATATTGGTGACATCGCACCCCAAACCCTCTCACGATCTCCCCCAGGGGCTGCATATACACATTGAACAACAGTGGAGACAGAATGGAACCCTGCGGAACGCCGCAGGTCAAGGCCCGGGGGCTAGATGTTTCAGCCCCCAGCATCACCCACTGACTTCTACCCGAGAGTAATGAGCGGAACCATCCAAGGACAGTCCCGTCCAGACCTCCCAAGTCTCATGGCTGTCTCAACAGCAGCCCATGGTCCACGGTATCAAAAGCGGCCGAGAGATCTAGCAGGATCACAAAGGTCAAACATCCTGCGTCCATCTCCTGGCGGAGATCATCCACCAAGGCCACCAAGGCCGTCTCAGATTTTGTGGCAGTACTCCATATGTGGGCCACGGGACCGTGCTTTCCTGCATACCAGCAGTTGGATGCAATTGGGGGTGGGGGGGAAGAGGAAGGGAGAGGTCATATGTGGACATATCTCATTTAAATGCATCCAGAAATACAAAAATTAGAAAAGGCTTTTCTGACCAACGTTCATTCCAACCCTCACTCATGGCTATTATGGTTGAACAAATATTTTACAGGACAAACTGAAAACAGGTGGAGATGAAGGAATCATTAGGCCAGTCTGGATTTATATGATGGTAGCTGGAGACCCTTTTTACTTGCAAACAGCACATTTATTTATTTATTTCAAACAATTTCCTATCCCGCACCCTCCTGGTATCAGCAGCTCAGGGCTGCTCACAATGTATAATTAAAAACATAAAATACAATATAAATATACAAATACAAAATATAAATATAAAATCCAACAGTATAAAACACCACATGAATGGAGCTAAGAAAAAAACCCTCTTCCCCTTCATTCATCACCCGTCTCCCTCACCAAAAGCCTGGAAGAACAGCCAGGTCTTACATTGTTGTTGAAAAGAGGTAAGGTTCAGGGCCAAACGGACCTCTACCGGAAGGGAGTTCCACAGCCTTGGTGCGGCCACCGAGAACGTCCTCCCCATTTTGCCACCTGAGAAACTGAGAAACTTGGGGGACCTCAAGAAGGGTGCTCCCGGCTGACCACAGGGGCCAATCCAGAACCCAGGTGATGAGGTGGTCCTGCAGGTAGGTAGCCTAGGCTGTATAGGGGTTTATAAGTCCAAACCAACACCCTGAATTGTGCCTGCAAGACTATGGGCAGCCAGTGCAAACAGAGCACTGGCGTAATGTACTCACGAAGACCCGTCCCCCGTAAGGAGACAGGTCGCCGCGTTCTGCACAAGCTGCAGCCTCTGAACTGTCACCAAGGGTAGCTCCACATAGAGCGCGTTGCAGCAGTCCAGTCTTGAGGTGATGAAGGCATGGACGACAGTGACCAGGTCAGAGTCCAAAACGTACAGCCAAAGCCACCACACCAGATATAACTGGTGGAATGCACTCCTCGCCACAGCCCCTACCTGAACATCCGGGCAGAGCTGGAGTCAAGGAGCACCCCCAGACTACGAACCTGATGGACCAATGGGGGGGCGAACCCTATCAATGATGGGGATCACCACTCCCTCAGCCCCTCCCACCAGCATCACCTCCGTCCTGTCAGGATTCAGCTTCAGACGGCTCACCCTCATCCAGTCCCCCACAGCCGTCAGACACCAAGTAAGCACCGAGACTTCCAGTTAAAGTTTACAGAAAAGTTGAATACAGAATAAAACATTAGGACTTTGCATAAATGTAGGACTACACTTTAGAATCCACATCCTTAACTGTACTTTAACTCTTTTCCTATAAATCTTTTCCACTACTAATCTTATGGACCAACCAGACACTGAAAACAGCCATATAGGACATTTTTGAAAGAAAACACATGCAAGGTACAAACTGGGTTTGCAGACAACTAGTCACTTGCTCCAGTTTGCATACCTTCTTCCACTGGGTTAAGGACTGCAGTGTAGGGAAATGGATGACTATTTTGACTGAGCAAGAGATGATGTGAACAAGTCGACAACAATCCTGCTGACCTGGGACAACCAAAAAGTGAGCTTCCACATGGAATACGGCTGTGGTACTGCTGCTATTTGTGCAAGCAAGGAAGTGGTAAAGGGTAGCACCAAGGAGATCAAGATGATCTTGCTGGTCTTCGGCAGCACAATGATGGGAATCGGGGCTTCAGATAGTAAACTGAACAAGTTTGTCAGTCAATTTTAGGTTTGGGCAAACTAATCAGACTAGGTTCTTCTGATATACACCACTTATCTCACTTAACCACTAAGACAAGGCTATTTATAAGTAAAAGGGTAATTTAATGAGACAAATCAAGTAGAATTAATATGATTTGATTATGAATAAGAATGATTTATTCCTGGAAGAGGATTAAGATCCAGACCCAAATATACATTCAAAACCTATGCAATACCTGCAAAAGATCAAAGAAAAGGAAATCAAAGTCAAAGTAAGCTTTATTAGGCGTGACCAACGGTCATAGCCAAAACGATACATACAGAAAAGGAAATATAAAATATTTTTTAAAAAATTCTCTAAAAGTCCCAAGAGAGTACTACATTAGAAAGCATCTCTCAATGAGATGGCCAATATCTTGAATTAGTGAATCTTACTCACTAGAAGACGAGAAGAGATGCAAGACAAGAGATGTAAAGCTAAATCAGCTGTGGTGGAGGACTCTGGCAGGTAACCCCCAGAGTCTCAGGGTAATCTTGAGCGGCACAGCTGGCTAACAAATTGGGTTAACTTACATAGACCATTCCATTACCAGAACAGTGAATTATGGCAATCCTTGCCATATGCATTAAAACTTGGGCAATAATTATGATTTCTAGCTAAAAACTGGGTAGTTCTACCATCCAATCAAAATCCATTGTCTTTCTTCCCCTTTTCTTCTCTTGTCAACCTCTCCTTCACTTTTCCCCTAACGGGCATACGTCAAAATGAGTGAGAGTTCAGGGCCTAGAATTCTTACTTGTTCCTTTTTTCTCTTAGCATAACTTACTCATGTCAAGCAAGCAATTGATCTTAGCCAGAGCAGATAAAGTACTACAAGTTCTACTACACGTTCTGTAGCCTTTTCGACAGAAATGAAGACAGCTGGCAACTCTTGTATACAGGGTTATCCCACCACAACGGAGACAAAAGTCACCTTTGCCACAAGACTTGGCCAGGGATCTATTATTGGGGTTCATCTGGATGCACGGCATAGAATTCTCACCAACTCCAAACACAGAAAACGAACAGTAGTCACAGCTATCAAATTGCAAAAGAAGAAATTTTCTCTACTTGGACTGTGAAAAGGGTAAAGGGAAGGCTATCGAGGTATATGTGGGTATGGAAGGGAGGAGGATGTGAACCTCAGGAAGTGAAGTAAGCTGGTGGGTGGGGAAGATCAAGAGGTGGTTGGCAGTATGGAGGAGATGATGTTTTTTAAAGTATCATTTATTTGTATTTTTTTTTAATAGGTTGTGCACCACCCTAAGCTTTCAGGGATAGAGAAGGATATAAATCAAATAATTTTTAAAATTATAATTTCAACATTCTATTCATGTTTTCATTGCATGTGCAAAAATCATTGGTGCCAGCTCTGAAAGCCTTAGTCGTTCCTTCTTTTGCCCCCAGATACACTTACTCTCGGAGGGAGTTAAGACAGATGTCTGTACTCTCGGAGGGAGTTAAGACTAGCTTCTTATTTGCATAATTTTACTGTTGCTGAGATTAAAGTTGGAGGTTTTACCAGTATCTTTTCAAAATGTTAACCACTTCCTACAAATCTTAGATCATTTGCCAATTTTGCATAGTTTTAAAAACATTTTGCCACCATTTTTGCAGATTTGCAAGCTTTGTCAGAGAAATCTCCGAGATTGTCAGGCAGTCAGGTGGACTTAAATGTTACTCTTTAGTAATGAACCAAGTCGGTTTTGACAATGGTAAACACTTAGGTTTTTTTCAAAGGATTTACTCTTGGACTCCTTGCACCAAGTTAAAAAAAATAATCTAATAAAAAATGTCTCTAAAATACACTGTCTCCAAAGTCACTGCTCAAACTCCTAACAAAAAATCCCTCATTTTGAATTGAATGAGGATAATCAGGAGCCACGAGCATTGAAATCGAATGCCTCCTTTCATAAACATATTCTAAATTCAGTACTGGTTTTATAATGCATGACTATCACTAGCATTTAATTGTTTTTAATGGTTTTGGATCTATGTGCACCCTAAGAGTGACATATGGAGACAATATTTTGGGACATAGTTTTCTATCCTTCTAAATAAATCTTTAATCATAATTATAACTGTCACTGTAGAGCATAACTAAATGTAAACAACAGACATCACTAAAAATAAAATGCATAACCTCAGGCTTAGATTTTCAGGCGTTAATAATTTTACATACTTCAGTTTTTAGGTACCTAACGAGATAATTTAAAAATAGACCTGACATTTTGTAGAAATACACAGAGTATTTTCAACTGCAACGCTACCACGGGTGGCCACCCACAGTGGTGTCATGTTTGTTCCCGCCCACCAGATGTTTGCTGCAGGCGGGTGCAAACAGTTCCCAGACCGTGGCAGATTAACTCTGGGTTGTGAGCTGCGTGGGATCCCTGCCAACTCACAATCCGAAGTTAGCCCTGCCACAGTCTGGGGAAGCCATCCCCGGACCGGGGTAGAGCAGGCTGTCATGTATGATGGCCCGCTCTAACTCCAGCCAGTGGCTGGAGCTTTTCTGGGCGGGTGTGGCGACCTCATAGGCTGCTGCACCTGCCTGTCAGGGAGGGGGCCAGCCGTGCTGAGCTGCGTTCTCCCTGCCCCCTCCCCAGCTGCCAGCATGTTTGTGTGGTGGCTGGCCAGATCCTGCCCTGTGTGAGGGCTCTCACCCCAGGCAGGATAAAAATGTGGCGGCGACTAGTGCTATCACGTTTGAAAATACCCCTAATCTCTGAACTTTAAGCCCTTTTAAAAAGTGTCTCAATTGGGCACCTATAAATCACTAATCACCTTTGAAAAACAGGCCTTGAATGTGCCCCCTATACCAATATTAAACTCATCTCAGAATGTTCTTAGTTTTGACACGGCCAATGACGGATAGCTCACTGCTCTTATAAGACCATTTCTTACATCTGCAAACATAATAAAGCGCATTATCTTCAGAATTATGTTAGCTTTAGAATTAGCTACAGGATGAAGGGTACAGGTCATCTCCACAATGAACTTCACTTTAGCATAAGGTAAACATTTCTCCCGCATCAGCTGCAGTCACAGCATTAGCTGCATGCTGTTAGAGTGTTGCTAAGAAATGTATTTGTATCTCAGCTTTTTATCACTAGGACTTGCAAAAAGCAAATTCCTTATTTACAAGCCCTACCTGTATTAAGTAACATTATTAGGTGCTACTTCTGGTTTAAGTGACACCAGGGATTAGCATATCGTAGCCTTATGATATACACGCTATTTTAATTTGACACTTTACCTCCTAAGATTTTTAAGTTTGCAAATTGAAGCTGCAGTAAGCAGAACATATGGCACAGAACATATGGTATAGAAGAATTTAAAACTGAAACAAATAAGTGTTAAAATAAATGCAGATTCAAATCGTTGGATATTAAGGTGTTGAATTCTAATCTGAAGTTGTATACTTGGGCCTTTAAAAATAGAAACTGAAAAGTTTAAATCATGGTCATTTTCTAGTTTTCCAAATTAAGTTTCTAATTAACTAGTTTCCCAGAATTTGTGACCAAGTCATCTCCTAATCATTATTTAGATTTTTAAGATTAACTGAACTTATTACAAGATAAATAAAATGCATACATGATAAAAAATAAGTATCAGGTCATGTTACTTTTACAGTTCACTTCTATACCTCCTAAATTAAATAGATATTTTTAAAAATGTTTATAAATTACCTCTAAGTGTGTGTCCCCAAGTCTATCAATAAAGGAAAAAGTCAAAAAGGCATTATTCGTCTTAAATCCTACAGTTTATTAAAAAAAAAACAACAACTAATAAGGAAAAGAGCAAATTTCTCATGTCTTATAGTGAAACATCTTATTGTTTCACTTTGCAGAGAGAGTTTGGCTGTTATTCCAACTCTATCTTCTCCAGCCTCTCCCATGCAGTTACTTTTCCATTAAGTAAGGCATTAATACTTGCTAGTATCAAGCACATGCTTAAATTTAACTAAGAACTAAATCCTATTGAAGTCAATAGACAAGCAATAAGTGCTTTTCAGAATTGGAGCCTAAAAATCACATGGTTGATTTAGAGCGAGATTTGCAGCCCAGAAGAATGAGGATACTAAAGACAGCTTGAAGCAATCTTTGCCCCTTGCGGATGTCCAAGATCCTCCAGCATAACATCGAAAGCGGAGTCTCTGATGTAGTGCTGCAGGTATGCCCAACCACATCTCTAAACCTCTTCCCCATATTGTATACTGGCCTAGATTATTATTGTTCTAAGACGACAACTTAAATAACTTACAGCATTAGCCCATTACAAGATCCAGACAAACCTTTAACTTACCAGTCATATTTGCATTCTGCCTATCAATTGGCATATTGCCTATAAAGCTAGATAGCTGTTTGTAAGGTTGCTATAACAGCAGTAGTAGCGTGGATGGATAACTAAGTTTTGTAGCTCTTATGTCAGGATCCTGGATTCTAGAGTGTCCTGCACCATTGGATGTAAACAGATGGACATGGACACTGTCTGCCCCCAGAGGTCCCCAGCCCGCTCGCACGGTGCCCCAGTCCCTGCACCATAGAGTTGTGGGCAATTGCCAGGCACCTGCACCTCTATGGTGCTGTCAGGGGCAATGGGCAGCCAAGTGCAGAGTTGAACTATGGGTTTGCCGAGCAGACAGACAGCAGGTCCGATTCAAGCCGCTGTCCCAGCTTTGGCCAGCCTGCTCTGCTGGTGGAGCTCCAGGGTGGAGTCCAGAACACCCTGGAGCTCCACCAGCAGAGCAGGCTGGCCAAAGCTGGGACAGCAGCTTGAATGGGACCTGCTGTCTGTCTGCTCGGCAGACCCATAGTTCAACTCTGCACTTGGCTGCCCATTGCCCCTGACAGCACCATAGAGGTGCAGGTGCCTAGCAATTGCCCGCAACTCTATGGTGCAGGGACTGGGGCACCGTGCGAGCGGGCTGGGGACCTCTGGGGGCAGACAGTGTCCATGTCCATCTGCTTACATCCAATGGTGCAGGACACTCTAGAATCCAGGATCCTGACATAAGAGCTACAAAACTTAGAGCTGCACCTGCTCTGCTTCCACATTTGACAGGGGCGCCTCAAACCAGCCCAGGGGTTAAGGGGGCTGGCACAGGCAGAACCAAGGGGGCTGCTGTCCATCTAAAAAGCACCCCTTGTTCCCCTTTTCTTCTAGCTTCTTAAGAAAAAAAAAAGCAAAAAGACAAAAGAAGCATGCTGCTGGTATAGTTATGTAGCCTTGCAAAGAGTTATCTAGCTTTATGGGCTATATGCAAAGTCCTTATCCTGGTGGCTGAATTAAAAGCAGCAGCTTTAATCTCTTCCCGTAGCTCTGGTGATAGAACTGCGAAAAGGTGACTGATAGGTTGAGGCTGCGAATTCTTTCATGATTAAGTCTTTTTTTTTTTTAGAGAAACAGCAGTATAGATAGAGCTTTTGTCCTGTATTCTCCCCACATACATCCGACTCCCTGGTGCGTATGATTCTCATTTTGAAAAAACAGAAATTTAAATAGAAAAAAAATCACAATACATATAATGTCCCCTTACCTAAAATGCACTAGAACCCCTGAACTACCAATTTGTATTTCACTGCTTTACCATCTGACCTACATGAACAACTGCTGGTTCCCACTTTCTAATTCAGTCACAAAGAGCAGCTTTGAATACTGCCCACTTAAACAGTCGTTCGTTGGACCTTTATTAGGCATGACCTGTGTGACTACGTGGTTATGTTTTGGGGAAGCTTAACCAACAGTCCTGTGTTCTGTTCCTTGCTGTGCGCCTTTGTCTCTTTCTGGCATCTTAATTTCACCAAGAGGGCAAATTTGTATTTATTTATTTAATCAAATTTTTATGTCTCCCTTCCCATAGGAAAAAACATTAAAAAACCTGAGTAAAATACAAAAGAAAAACGAGAACCCCCAAATCTTCCCCACAACCCTCCACAAAACCTACCCAGTACCATCTCCCCATGCCCCACATTCAACCTCCTCCTCCCACCCCTACCCAAAACCCACATCCCCACACACAAAACAGTGTGGTTTTGTGCTTTCCAGCCTATAACAGATATCCTCGCAAAGCAGGCATGAATAACAGTTGGCATTTAATTCACTGGACCCAATACAAAGTGGGCAAAAATCAGATATTATGTTTGCCACATATATTTGTTTCAGCTCTCTTTGCGGATCTTCTCTTCCTCATTGGCAACACTGCACATGTTCTGGCTCTGCTAAATTATCCTCTTCCTGCTTCTGTTCACCAGTTGCTTGTAGCTCTACAGAACCCAGCCACATGCAGGAGCCCTGAATTAAGCCTTTAACCCAAATAAAGGAAGGAAACCTATGAAGAAAGTGCAGCTGCTATGATCCTTAATAGACCCATTACCCTGCTACAGATCTGTCTCTCTCTTTCGATTTTATTTATGTTTGTTTTTGACTAATAAGTAAAAATGTGCTCTTGCCTGTTAAATTGTACATTAAGGCACCAAAGTTAGGGAGTTTTTGTTTTTAATCTGCAACACAAATGTACCAGTAAGAACATGTCATGGGGAATTTCAGTGGTGTTTTCACATCTCTCTGTGTAAGTATCAACAGTTCATTTCCTGCCAGTTCTAATGGACATCTGGAAAGTCGCATCTAAATTTTATCAGTTGCTAAAATGATGCATATGGACAGAGAAAAGGCCCATTGTGATGGAAGATCACACCAGCATTGGTGTATGGTTTAAATGGGAGTATTTAATTCCAATGGATGAGGTAGTGAATATTGGCAGTTCGAGTTCAGTTCTTTAAGTGCTCTGCTAGCACAAGCCCCAAGTCAGAGCAATAAAGCTTGGGAGCTCACAATTTGGACATGGTTTGAGAGACTTGTAAGCTAAGAGGACTTGTTTGTTTTGTGGGGTCAACTTGATATATGGTGCACATTTGCTGAAATTCGTATTGTGGATGAATGGTACAAGTTTTGTACTACTTGAAGACACTAAAGTGTGGAAGAACAGGAAAAAAACAGGTTATTTCAAACTATAGATGCCATAGGTAAGCCAACATCATCTTCCAATCCACACCAATTGAGCACAATTCCTACCGTTATGGCCAGGAAAAAACATAACCCTTTTTGGCTCATATTGTCAAAAAGCTATGATAAGGACAAGTACTTCTACTAGACTGGTGTTTCACTCCTTTATTAAGTCTAGTATACTATCTTGCCATCAGTTGGTACACAACAGAATTGATGAAAGGGAGAGACAAGGCACTAACTTGTTCATTCTCAAGTATTATTTGCTTGGTCAATAACTCAGTGTCATGGTCATGTCCCGAGAGGCATCTTACAAATATCAGCCAAAACAAAAATGATTTTCTGCCCCAAGATGAAATTTAAATCTGGCCCCAGAAAAGAGAAGACCAAATTTAATGTTTGAGAAAACCAAAAACAAGCCACTTTGAATTCTCTTATACAATGTAAAGAATAATACTTACATAACTGCTATGTCTAATGAAATCCGAGGGACTGCTTGTATACACTTTATCTCCTTCTAGGCCAATTACTCTTTTACAAATATTTGATTTTGGGTCGTTTGGGCTCTTTGCAATTACAATATCGCCTCTGTAAAAAAACATAAGAAAATGTCAACATAAAAATAAGTTTTAGAAGGCATACACTTTTTTAAATAGTCACAGAAAAAACCCATATTTTTTGTTAATGTCCATTTTCCCCACAACAATGCCACTGAAAGAACCAGATATTCTAAGCCCATTAGAGCGCATTTGGAGAGAGGCAGTATTACAAGAGGCAGTGAACAACAAGAATACAATCCTGGCAAGAGATCTGTATTGTCTGGTAAAAGTTCCTCAGTTCAGCTGGCTCATATTTGGAACAGCTTTTAAGTTCTTGTATATCGAACACCATCTCTTCAACTCCTCTGAAAAAACTTCTTTATAGAAAACCTACATATCTGTTTGTCTATCCAATGGTATTTACACAGCCTCCTTTACTAAAGTATTTGAGCGTCTCACTGTTTTAAAGCTTATTCTCAAAGCATCCTTGCAAGGGAAGTAAATTCTTTTATCCCCATTTGATAGATGGGGAATTAAGGCAGCAAGAAATTAAGTAATTTCTTTGCCAGTTAAATAGGGAATGACACCAAGGCCTCCGACTCCCAGGCCAGCATTGAACTATTGCACCAGCCTTCTTCTGACTCATTTCCAAGGTTCGGATATTCTCCACATCCGATGCAGTATCCAGTAGCCACATTAAGTTACAAAGACTAAACAGAGGCCTGCTTAATTACATGGCTGTTGAACATATTCATTCCTTCTTAACACACACCAATATAGTGGCATTTGGATAATATAATAAATGGCACTTGCAGCATTTCTAACAAGAATCACTCCCCTAACCTCTATCCTAAAACAATACCAGCTGCCTCATACTAGTTAGTTTATTTATGGCCATTATCAAACATAGCACAAAAGTCTAAAAATAAGACTAGGATCATATAGGAGACCTAGTTTGGAAGGACACAAATGTTTCTACATGTCATGAAAGTGACATGCACCATCTCCCAGGAGAACTCCAGCTGTAGTCCTGCAGCACTATTGCTTTGTCTAAAAGCTAAACTACTAACCTGTGTTTCCCCACTAGAGAGAGGAAAGAAGAAGAACTAGGAACTTATGAACACAAAAGTACATAAGGAAAAATGACAGGTAGGTAGTTGGACTAGGGAATACAGGAAGAGAGAGCTGATAATCAGGTGTTTGTTACTATGACAAACGTTTTGAAACTAGAGCAATCTCAGCATAGAACTTACTTGCGAATAGAATAAAGATGACAGCTAAGATTCTCTGAAAAGACAACATCAGAATTTTGGATTGTAGGTTCCATGGAAGGTCCAGAACACTATTTTTAAAAAGAAAAAAAATATATCACAAAATACTCAATTACTACAAAATTTTTAAACTTACAAAATAGTTGAGAAATCACTAAAGCTATAACATGAAAAAACAGATTCGATTCCACATCTGTGGAAGACAGATACAGTACAGGACTCCCATAGCTGTGGGAAATCTTAGCTAGGGCACAGATGTGAGATGGAATCTCACTTCCACTGACTGTGCGTAGACACTTTGAGACCTCCCACTTTTTCCTTTCAGCCAACACCCTGATAGATAAGTTAACAAAGAGATAATATACACGGAGGGCAAAAAACCCCTAGGATGAATAGCACAGCTCTCTCAAAGCAATAACTACCATTTAACAGCTATTTAATTAGAGAGCAATAGTTCATCTCTAGTGAGCAAATTAAAATGGGAGCCAACATTTATTCCTGTACGTCACATGGGAATCCTTTGAAAAGAAAACTGAAAGGTCACGTCTGTTTCAGGGAATGCAGTATTATGCATGTGAGGTTTTTCATTTTTTAAGTTTGCTTCTGAAGAACTTTTTATTTTTTCCTAGCCTCAGTGTTAGCCCAACGTTAAACAACATATTGTGTATACAAGAACAGTGTCAGAATGCAAAACAGAATTAGTGTATCAAGCAATGAGAGAGAAAATCCACACAGAAGTGAAGCTCTATGTATGCTCCAAATATGGGGAAATCATCATTGCACATACAGCCCTTACTACACACCAAAGAATCCACACAGAAGGGAAACCCTATACATGCCAGGAGTGCGCAGAAAGCTTCAGTAGAAGCTTGACACTCAAACATCAGAGGGCATTTTTAAATGAGATGCTAGCACACATGGCCACCCAGAAGTCACTCATCTGACTTCCCATTTGAAAGGAGTGCGGGGGAAATGCATACTCCTGTAAGCCATGCAACACCCACTCACGGCCACTCAAGGTGCACTACCAAGAAATCTGGAGTGCGCCGTGTGGGGCAAGTCAAAAGTGCATGGCAACAGGCGCCCACGCATCCCCTGCCCATATGAACTGTGGTAGCCACCAATGCCAGCAGATAGGTCCGCTACTCATATGCACTGTGGGCAGGGGAAAAGGCTTTTGCAAATCATAGGAACTGGCTGCAAGCACTGGAGAGCCAGTTCCCCAGTGCTCACACCCAGGGCATGTTAATTTCAAAGGCCAGCCAGGCACTCTTCCCCCTCCCCCATGGTCCGTGTCAAAGGGAGTGCAAGGTGGCTGCTGCGGTAGCCAAGCTGGGAGCCGCCCATTAGAATCCCTCCCAATGTACTCCACTTGTGTGGCTGCTCCACAACTGTGTCACTTAGGAACCAGGGATCCCTCCTCCCCCTCCACCCACCTTGCTCATTTAAAAACACCCACAGAAACCTTACAAGTGCCCATCCCGGACTCTGGGAAACGAGAGAGTGAGCTCAGCTCCATCATACGCCGGAGAATCCACCATCCAATAAACCCATCCTATAAAGGCCTGACTGCGGGAAAGCTTCAGTATGAGCGACAGTCTTATTACATATCAAAGAAATCCAAAGGTTTCCCAACTCTCCACCACTACTGCAGCTGGGAGAGAGGAGAACATGAATGGTCAAGTTCACATGGGAGGACATATAGGGCAAAACAGTTTGGGAAATACTCTTGTAGACGTAAAGCTTAATTACTAACCTACACTTAGCAAACTAGTGCTGCAGCAGTAGCAGCCTGAGAATCAGATGTTTAACCAGAGAGCAGTGTACATGTTACTTCTCTAGCGACTGAATTAAGCACAACAAACTTGCTTCTGTAGCTCAAGTGGAAAAGCTCTGAAAAGGAAATCTGAATGCAAGGTGTTAAAGACTGGTTTATGTGAGGGAGATGATATGGTATGATGTATTTGTATAGTACTGCGTACAACTAGTAGTGGTTTATAAATGATTAGTAGATTTTCCAACCCAGCTTCAGAATTGCCCAATACGATATTTTGACTGCATAAAGTTTACACAAAGCAGCACATAACTTTATGCAAATTAGGAGGAACATTTTGTTTCCGTTATTGTAGGGAGCTTGACTGGACCATGAACGGAGAATTTATGTTGTAAGAGTATTTTGCACTGTTTTGCATTAACTGAACCCAAGAGTGTTGCTTCAGTCTCTCTTTAGGCACCTGAATGATTTTAAGTATGTCATACAGTAACAAAGTTCCTGATGGCGATGGGGAGGACATTCCACTCATGTTCCTTTCTCCAACTACTCTAGATAGTGTCATAGGTGCTGCTATAGCAGCTCAACACCATCCATGGATTATTCCCTCCAGGGGACAGACTGAGTTTAAGGCCACCTTGTGCTGACAGAAAAGCACAAAAGCAGCTAGAACAGCAAGAGCAAAAGCTGTGCCTTATTTAGGTCTCCAGAGCTCTAAATTGCTGGTGCCGTGAACACCCATTAGCACTCTGAATTAAGTAGGATCAAATACAGAGCTGAAAAGATACACAATTTTCATTAGACCAACTCTGCAGTTGGTAAGATGCCCAAAACGGTTTAACTAAATAGGAGATTCTTTAAAAGAAAAAACCCTCCCACAAACTGACTTAAGAGTTGTATTTCTATAAACAACTAATGTTAAAATCCTAAATTACTACAACAATTATTTTCAAGACTGTAAAGTTCTCGTTACATACAGCAGTTACCCTTTTTAATAGTAGAAAATTGACTTACCACAACAATTCCTCCAAGGTACTCAAAGGCACAGTGTGCTATGCAGCCATACTGAATGGAGTATCCAAGAATTCGAAGAGTTTTTCGCATGACATCTCGAAGCATAGTACGGTGTTCTGGTTCTACGCTTATTCCTAGTGTATATTAATATAAAACATTCAGTTTTAACTATAAACATCTAGTATCCTTTTTAAAAAACTGTCCTTGCCAAGTGCGTTCTATTTCTAAAACCAGCAGTTTGTAATAAATAAATAAATTTTATATATACATATATTAATTATAAGTACAATCAACAGCAATTCATTAGAACAGCTGAAAGGGTTAACTAGAGAATGGTACTTCTTCCAAATGGTAACATGGTTTGGAACTATGTCTTGCTTGGGTTGTAAAGGCCAGTTATGTGGGGCTAAGGAAAACAATGGCAAAAAATAGAGATTAACTTTTCTTCCTACACCGGGTGTGTGTGTGTGTGTGTGTTCCAAACTCCTTTTCAGCAAGACACCCTAGCTGCAACAAGATATCCAAGTATTAGTAGTAATCAAGAAGGCTCCCCTCTCTCCTCCAAAAATAAAATCATAGAGCTGTTAGGATACAGAGATTCTTTGCCAAGGTAAATCTAAAGCATGTTTATAAAAAGGAATTGGAATTAATATTCATTGTTTTGGCCGAGGCTGTAACAAGGTAGATACAAACTTATTCAGCATATAGCATGCAAAAGAAAAAACGTATACAACATATAAAAGATCTCAATATCAATATCGAGGTAGCCTCCCGACCCGAAACATATAACAAAATAATTGCCTAGGCTCGGCGAGCTGACTAACAACATACACGCATAATTACTCAGATTTATCAAAACAATCCATCAATACCATTAAAATTCAATTAAAACATACAATCATCAAAACTTGGAAGTTTTGTACTATATTATTAAATTGCAAAATGTTTCCCCAAATATAACAATCTCATACCCAAAAGATTTTTAGCTGAGTAAATCACAAGAGGGGGCTTATAAAAAGACAGACACCCCCTCCCCAAACCCCATCTCAAACCCAAGAAGTGCCACGATACAATTTAAGGTGCTAGATCCAATTCAGAAAGCATTTGTGACCGAGATCTGCGTAACTTAAAAACAGGATTTCTCTCCTCGCAGAGCCACTGCTAACGACATGAGAGGGACAGAGGCACTCTCAGCTTTTCTGGGAAGGAGTTTCCCAAACATTGTTCTGCAGGTTCATGGACTGGATGAAAGACTGGCACCTCACAAGAAACATTTTAGCTGTTTCCAAGAAGAAGGACCTAGGGAAGCCTGCTATAAGCCAACAAGACAAAAGGATGAGCAAGGCAAAAAAAGACCTCCATCTGGGATTGGCTATTTTTTAAATAATACAACAAAGATGACATTTTATATCTTCTAAATATATCTTAGCACTGTTCCATTTCAAGCCTTCATTCACAATTTTCATTTTAAATATAAAACGTTACGCAGTCAAGGAAGTATTTTGCCAATAGCCCTAACTTAAAGATTTAGGACTCGATTCACAAACGATGTCACCTCTACCTCTATTTTCTGCCAATCAGGCCCTTCAAGTTGACTTGAATTGATTTTATTTAAGAAAAAGCTTCTAGGTTCCAACCCAATAGGAAAGAAAGTGCAAGAGTCTCATTGGAAAAAGTACAGCATACGGTTAACCACTGTATAAACCACTGTTAAATTTGCACATGGGCATAAAAAAATGGAACAAAGAGAATAGAAAATATGAGACAGGGTGGCTGCCTCCAGGTGCAAGTTAATGCAGAATTAGGGCCCAAATTCTCAATCATCTTCATACAATCAGCACTCTCAACTGGGAATTAGTTCTCAAGTCTCCTTATTCACTGGGTGAAAACAGACATGACGCTAACCACCCTTGGTGGTTATTTATGCATGTTGCAGGGCTGTATTGGTGCCCTATGCAGCCCTGAAACATTCATAAATGACCACCAAGGGTGGTTAGCATCATGTCTGTTTTCACCCAGTGTCTCTCCAGTATAGCAAGTCTCTATATACAGACTAGCCCTCCCCTGGGCTTTTATCTTTCATGTACTTTGGGAATAGCCAGGGGGCTAACAAGGTTCCAGTCTCAGTGGTACCTCCAGCTGCTCCCTGCAGCTCCCCCAGTCTCTCAGACCTCTCTCTGTGCTCATAACGTTCAAGCAGCCAAACCCCATGGCTATTCCTCCTCTCAGGAGTCTTGCTTCCCAAAGCCTCTCCCACTCCAAGGCTTCCTTCAGCCCAGTGGTGGCTGGTGAACGTTTGGGATGGTGGGAAAGTAGGTGGGGCCATCCAAATGTAACATTGCTATAAAAATTAAAAGACTACAATAATTTTGTATAGCTCCCCTCCTCCCTCCCAATGACTCTGAAAAAATCACAAAAACATTAAAATACAGTAAAATACAAAAGTATGCATAGTGCTAGGCTTGAAGCATTAAGCAACACAAAAAAAAGCAAGTTCCCTGGTGGGTCAGATCAATGGTCCAGCAGTCCAGCTGTCCAGTGTCCATCTCCCATAAAAGCCACCTTTCCTCCTCACTCCAGAACAGAAACCAAACTATAAACTTCTCCCTCAAAAATATTTTTGGCCAGTTAAACAGGGTAAGCCAAGAAAAATCCAGCAGGATAAGGCCCCCCCAGGCTGGGGACTAAAGCCCAAACCATGTCTTTGTCCTACAAAAAACATTTTACCAACTCTAAAAGGGGCAAACAATGCCATGAAAAATCAATTAGCAGTAGGCTCACCCTCGCCCTCCCCCACCGCCCAGGCTGGGGACTGAAGCCCAAACCACAGCCCTGAGCCCCGCCCCCCAAAAGCATCATACTAACTCTACAAGGCGCAAACAAGGCCAGGAAAAACGTAAAAACAAAACACGCCCCCCCCAATAGATTAGCTCCTCTTCTTACCTGATCTGAAGAGCAATAGATGTGGATCCAGAAACGGGGGGAAAGGTGCTCCACTGAGATCTAGTCCACCCTCCCACCCGTGTCCTCCCCTTGCCCCCTTCCTTCCTTGATTGGCCAAGGCAATAGCTCTATTTGCCCCCAAACACACCCAAATGCTACAATTTGCCCATGAATTCTACAGGAACCTATGGGCCAGCTCCCCAATACCTCCTCCATCCCTAGACAGAACACATGCGTGAGAGGGATAAGACATGGGCGAAACTGCTATCACTCATACACATCCCTCCCTCCCCAGTCTCCAAAACACGCACTTGGCTTTGTGGCACTACCGTGCCACCATTGCAGGCTTGCACATGCGCATTGCTACTGAGGTTAGGGAAACCTTTGTACATGTGCAAACAATGAAGGAACACTGTGCACTGTCAACAGCACACATGTACAAACTGCAAGGCGAGCTGTAATGGTGGCATGGAATCGCAACAGAACCAGGGGAGTGATTGGGGCTTCTCTTAGCTCTGCCGCAGCCGCTCAGGATCTGGGGGCTACAGCACAGTATTGTGGGACACCACCCCATAGCCAGTGGTGACAAGCCACCACTGCTTCAGCCCAGGTAACCCTTCCGGGCTAAGCTATCGGTAGAGCTTCCCTTCAGCTCCCAACTCTTCTCCAGTTTCTCCATTCATATACCTAATTGCTCTAAGCAGTTCCCACAATGGGCATTTTTTACACACACCTTAAAGTGCTGGTCTTTCAATCTTCTGGGTTTACAAGTCCACAAGTAAGTTCCAGATGGATTCTTCACTCACACACACTGCCCTGAGGCAGTCTAAAGTAGCCGCAGTTGCAGACATGAGGGGCTGCTATGGAAACCAAGTGACCACAGCGATCTGGAGCAAAGCAGCTTACCAGGAGACCGTTTTAAACACAAAAGTTCTGGGAGTTCTACACAGAAGTTCAAAGAGCCAGATGATTAAGATCTGGGTGAGTGATTTAGACACACAGAAAGTTCAGGATGTAACAGCAAACATGCAGGAGAAATGTATGTGTAAAAACACTCAATGTCTCTGGGTCAGGCTCCCAGCTCTGACTTGTCCCCAGCTCTCCCAACCAGCTCTCCTCTAGCTGTTACCTTATGTTTCAGGAAGACTCACTCTGCCAGTCCTTCCCCCTTTCCCTGCAGTGTGCCTCAGCTCAGGTTTTCCTCTCTCTGGGCTGGCCAGTACCACACCCTGTCCCAGCTGCTTCCCCAACTGGGCATGGTCCTGCCCTTCTGGCAACGCCTGCAGCTTTGCTCACACAATTCTTGTGCTGGCGCTTACTGCCCTAAAGAGCCAGTAGCACTCAGAGACTCTGGCTTGCCACAAAATACTTATGTGCACACTGATGTTGCAGGAACATTCACGTTCACATTTTCCAATGCTAAATTGCTAAGAATGGGGTGCTGCAGATATTTGTCACCATTGCAACTTCCACCAAAGCAAATGGGACTCCTGTCAGTGCAGCAGGCTGTGACCACAGGCAACCAGCTGCAGGATCACATTGTAAGCATTCGAGTACATAATGGCAATATAGGACTAGGTTACATCGTCTTTATTTGAGCAAAACTATCACAGAAAGTAATGAGAATTTTGCCTGAATAAAGTATTCGTTTTTATTTTTTTTGAGCTTAAAGTTTGCTTTAAAGTTTCACTGCTTTCTTTTTGACAAAAAAGGATTCTATTTTGAAAAACTGTCCCTTACCCCGGTAATGCAATAGAAGAGCTTAACATATTTTATGCTAAAGGTCACCAGAACGCTATACGTATAAATGGCCAGTCAATGATTTAGCATCCTTATTATCATCAGGAAACAGATTTCACAAAAGTGGTGTGGAATATAACAAACAAAAGATTTCAGTTGTACAATGGAATTGCCAGCATAGTACTGCATAAACAATGTCTTGGAGAACATACAAAAGGCAGAAATTCACTAATTTATGAAGGAATCAAACCATGCAGAACCTTGTGGATCATCAGCAAAATCTTAAAATCAATTCTTTCCCTAATTGGTGTGTGCAATGTCTGGAACATAGTATGTGCAAAAGACCTTCTGCAAACTAACATTTGGACAGCTGAATTTTGAACTAATTGCACTTTGTTGTTTGGGAGAGTCAGAAAATCGGAATCAACCCAGGAAATTACATGAGTATGGACTAAACCTTGATGTCAGAGGGCAAAATGCTGCAAGTTTAAAAATGTTTTGCAGGTGATAAAAGGAAGATTGAGTGACAGCAGATCGATCAGTGTCATATAACAAGTGTGAATTAATGACCACAAGATAGGCAGCCAGCCAAAGTTGCAATAGCAATCTCTAGCTCTTACAGTAAATGCTAAAAAGGTTGCTTTGGCCTTCCTTCGAACTCAAAACCACTTGAGCTAAACAGAAGTACCCTAGTATTGTTAGATTTTAGCCTGTTCTAGGTCTGTAACTATATGTTAATGCATAATATTAGGACACCAAAATAACCTTCGTCACCTGTGGATGATACAAAACAGGAAATAAGCAAGTCTGAGTTTTACAAATCTCATAGCTTTATTACTTAAAAAAAATTTTTTTTAAATGTTGCAAATTTTTGTAGTCGAGAATGATGAGAGAAGAAAAATGAAACCCCTGTTTGATCAGTGGACAGAGTCGATAGTTATCCCAGCTTGCTGGATAAAATTCATTTACATAAAATCCCCTGTAGCATAGGTCTTGCTCCTAAACAGAGCAAAGGCTTGACCAGGCCTAAACCCTGAAGTTAATACTAGACAAGGTTCAATCACATGAAATCTAGGGATGACATGTATCTTGTTCCTAGGTGGAGCATAGGTTTGGCCAGGCCTAACCCCTGAGATTTAGTCAAATCTTTATTGTGGTATCAACAGGGCAACACAAAATACAAAATTAAACACAAATTAAAAAAAACACAAGTAAAATCCCATCCCGCCCTTCACTCTGGGCCTTTCAGTACAATCCTCCTGGTTTTAACTGCCAATGCACAGAACTTTGCCACTTATTTTGTTATATCAGAGTTTGTATCGCTTAATAATGCCACCAGGGCCTCATGCTGTGAACATGATCCCAATCTATCGATTACAGGCTGCAGGACTGAAAGATGGATTTCTCCATTAAGACAACAATAGAAAATAATGTGCTACTGATTCAATAACCTGGTGCTTGCAGAACTTTCAAAATCTATTTTCATGAGGGACTTTTGCATATCTATCCTCGACTACTGCCAATGGAGCTAGTCTAAATTTCACTGGTGTGAATGCCACTCTGTGACCAGTTCAGTAGTAAAAATAAATAGGAGGCACCACTGGGTTGAATCGGAAAAAATGTATAAGTCTCAACAATCCTTTGAGCACTGACTGCTTCCTTCAGGATCTGCTTTTCCTGGACTGTCGTCTGTGCACAGCACAACTGAAAGAGACACAGAACCCAATTCAACAGTATGGAAGGAAGGGTCGCTGAGCTCAAGGGCAACTCCATTAATGTAAAAATTAAAAAGCAGGGGGGCCAAGAGAGACCTCTGGCAGACGCCTCAAGTAGTAGGGACTGGTGCTGAAAGGGATTCCTGTTGACCCATGTGGACTTGTAAGAAGGTCCCCTTGGTGCATTGACACGATCAGAAAGAGAACCCTGCAACCAATGGTAGTTTGTGCCAGTTAAAACCACAGGCATTCCCTATTGATCGAGTCAAAAGATCAGTCTTTAAATCCACAAAACAGAGGTATAACATTGAACTAGTCTTGCTTTGAACATATTTGTAATCAATTGATTTAAGACAAATATATGGTCCAAAGTGGACCTCCCTTTACGGAATCTTGCCTGTTCTTGGGAAAGAATCCCTTCCTGTTCCGCCCAATCTATCAATCTCTGGAGGAAGAATCTAGTATATAGTTTCCCTATTACACATGAGAAACTTATGGGCCTATAGTTTCCTGGGTCCAAGACCTCCCCTTTTAAAAAAATTGGCACTACTATGCTCCTGAGCCAGTCCTCGGGGAACCTTCCAGTGTCATTGATTGTCGTAAACAAAGTCGTCAATACCTTTAGAATAATGAAAACCTGTGATAAAATGGTCCTGTTATTAAAGTGAAAAAAAATAAATAATTCTGTACTCGGGCAGTAATTACTCTCATTATTTTAGTATACACATATTGCAGTAACACCTGCAGCCCCCAGTTAAGAGTAGTGTTACATTGTGGGAAACATTGTGCAAGCCAACCTTTCGCCTTTGAGACCCCCAGTCTGAAGCCTTTTTTATATGAGACGCACCCACTCATGCCCATGCAGATTCGCTGCGCGGGCATGAGTGGGTGCCCCCCCCGTACATGCCATGGCGGGTGAGTGGGGATGCATGCGTGTTCCCGCAACCCATGCACCTCCACCCATCACCCACTCAAGGAGCAATTCACCAAAACAGCGATTCCTCCGCAAGTGGAGATGTGTGGGGGATCAGTGTGTGCCCGTGTGCAGTGCCCCCACCCCCCACACTGCTGCAGCGCACACCGGTTCTTCCCCGCACCGCGGGCCATATAAAAAAAGCCTGAGACTTTGGGCGTTTTCTGACAAGACACTCTCCACCCACTAAACATATTGCAGGGCGGGAATATTTTGGGAATATTATTGGGAACTTCTACTATAGTAAAATGCAGACTAGTATTTTATTATTTTATTTATATGTAATTTGTATCCCGCCCCTCCTGCCTACAGGGCAGCCCTATATTTAAAATAAAGTATTTCAAATATTTCAATTTTAAATACAGGAAAAACACAATGTGGAATGAAGTTACAGTGGGCGTTTTCAGACAAGACACTCCCCACCCACTATACATGTTACAGGGCACACACGGGGCAACATTGCAGCCCTGCAACATGCATAGTGAGTGGGTGGGTAGTGGGTGGAGAGTGTCTCATCTGAAAATGTCCAGACCAGTGGTAGCCTAGAGCTCTAGAAACCAAAATTCAAGTCCCTGCTCTGCCACAGAGTTCATGCAGGACCTTAGGCAAGTCACTGAAATAATTTGGTCTCAGTACAGAAATGTTGTAAAAATAAATGCATTAAAGATTGTGAGATGCTCACCCAGAGGGGAACCATGTAAGTATAGCTGGTAACTGATAGAGCAGACTGATTAAATGACTTGTCCAAGGTTACCGATAACAAAAAAGAGCAGAACCCAGATCTTAAATCTCAATCCATGTCCCTTCTCACTGGACCGTTCTGCCTTTCAGTTCTGCCATTTTGATCATTAGGTGCCAGACAGGAAAAACGAGCACATCTCAATAGCCAAAATGTGTTGTGGTTGACATGTGAGATCTGGCATGAAAGTTCCCTCCTTTCAAGCAGCCTTTCCCTGTTCCAGGAAGGAAATTCATTTCTGTTTGATCAAGTTATAAGCCATACCATGCTAAGCATGGGCTGAGTAAGCTTGTAAAGTGCACATGTAACAGAAGCCTAACTACCTTAGGACAGCAATTGTTCTTACTCCTACCTCAGAAACCTTGCTGTAAGAATTGTTTCTCCCAGGCTTGCAAGTGATGTTGGGAGATTTTAAGTCCTGTTCTTAAGTTCTTTTATTGACTAGCCTGTCGTGGTCACAGAATAAAGAAATAGAATAAGTTCTGACCCACAGAAGCAAAAAGTTCCAAATTTGACTCCTGGGTCTGACACTGCTCTTCTTTGAAGAGAAACAAGGCCAGTCTTGTAAGAGCTGCGCAAGGGGTATAGAAAGGGGTTCGAAGGCAGTGTGTCCCAGGATTAATATGCTGTCCTGACAATGTACAAATCATCTGAAAGATAATATAGGAGCAGTTAGTTGTCCTCTAACAATATATATCCTTCCCCAACTCCCAATACAATAGGGTGGGCTGTCCTCAGGGTATAGCAATAATAGGTGCAGCCACACTGGGACCCACATGCCTGGTGGACCCACACACGGCGAGTGCATATACACACTGAAGTGGATTACCCCAGCAGGGGGATCATTCCATCATCCGATTTAGATTTTAATCCAGCCCTATCCCCTTCTGCACAGTTCCCACCCAGCTACACCCCTGGGCTGACACCAGTCTGTATATAAACCCAGAAGCTTAGTTGAAAGGGAAATTCTCATGGTTTGATCCCTTTCAAAACAGGTAAAGTACAATACAATGCCTCCAGGTTGGGGTGACATGCTTGGGAGGTGATTCCTGGAGTAAGGGATGAGATGCTAAGAGTATTTATATTGTAGACTTAGGCTGTTTTTAGATGAGATGGTATCATGCACGTGCAGTATCATGGTATCATGCACGTGTGGTACCATCCATGTAAAAGTGGCAGCGGGTGGACGCACCCTCCGGTGACCCATGCACCTCCACCCATCTCCCTGCATGGAGCAACAGGGAAAAACTTGGGTTGCTCCATTCAGGGGCATGGGTGGCTGGTGGGTGGATGGGGGCGCACACCCATCCACCACCATCGAAACCACCCACCCACTGGAAACGTGTATGCACAGGACCCTGACCCCTCCGCCCTCAGCACAACCACTGTCTAAGAACGGCCTTTGTTGTTGCTTTAGGTTTAGGAACCAAAGTCCAGCCAGGTGAGAGTCCTGGATGGAGCCCTGCTCTGAACAGGGGAGAAAGAGAGACTGTAAAATAAAAACACTAACTCAGAGAACAGCAAGTTTGGTGCTTTATTTGAGAGAAATTGAGGCACAGACCCTCTGGCAGTGAGAAAGCTGGGGAAAATCTGTCACAGGTAGTTATACTTTCAACAGCAATAGTTAGGGTCTATAATGCTATATTACTAAAATCTTTAACTGCTTTAAATATTCCAATGTAATATTTTAAGCAAAAATAAGATTATTAAGAACTATATGTAATATCACAAATAGGAATGCCTTTATAAATTTAATTTGACCGAATCATGAGTTAAATATGGAAAAGATGTTACATCATCCAATCTATTGTCCTTCATATTCTAGATTATAAACATCAATAGGTAAATACTTGCCTGTCAAAATGTATATTTAGAAATCTAACCAAATATCTCTATTCACTTATGCTAGTACAGAGGATATTGTTTAGAGAGATAAAGTGATATCTTTTGCTGGATCAATTACAGCTGGAGGAGGTATGCAAGCTTTTGGACCTCACAGGGTCCTTTGTCAGGCAAGTTTGGAGTTATCACTTTACTACTTTGTCTCTATTGCCTTTATTTGGGGCCAATATGGTAAACCCTATTTTCTTGCCACAGGATATTGTTTGCGATACAAACATTGCTGATTTGAAATTAACAGATATTCCTAATTGTCATAAAAAGAAAATTTACTTAATGTCAAAACATTTGCTATGTTTAGAGCATGATGCTTGCTGTTTTGAGACTGATGGTGCTAACTTATCTGAATTTTCTTCGCTGTATAAAAGAACAGAAAAATTTAAAAGGCAAGAAACTTTTAGGAGGCTGTGAGTAGTTAGAATGAAGCTGTAGCCCATTCTCAGAGTAAAAATATATATATATTTCCCAATTAAACTTCATAATGGTTAAACAAATTATTTTTTAAAATGTAATGTTTATAACACAATTGTAGTAATCTTTCCCATTATCAAGATCACGTAATGCACATTTCCCTGGAAAAATTATTCATCGACATACTATCTTAGCATTTCATTAATGATAAATGATAAAAGATAAATGGCTTAGCATCTTCAAGTGTCACATTAGTCACAAAGTTCACTTTAATGCAAAGTCTTGTCAGCAGGCAGCTACAGCAGATGTAAACAACAAAGCAATATGCACGATAAAACAAATTATTATTTAAACTACAAGTCACAGACCTATAGACAGCTTAATGCATTTGTTGAATAAACAGCCTTATCACACAACCATTAACATAACACACTGTTAATGATTTTAGGGCTAATTCAAATATTGCTGTGTACTCATTACAGAACCTTGCTTCCTAGTCTTTAACCTGCAAGGTTGATGGTGAAAAATACTTCACATTCATATTTATTGTGTGGAATACAATTTAATATCTTACAACAACATAGTTTATATCCTGCAAAGAAAATCTAAAATGTAATTACTAATAATATTTTCTGCTCACTTTTTTCCTTATATATTCTATGCCTCCATCATCGGATTTTTACTTTTTTCTATTTGTAAAATTAATCACAGCTAGCAGGGTAGAAATCACTTTGAGCTTCATGAATGACATCCAAGAGATGGGAAAGGATTAGTTCTCAGTTGCTGCCAGTTATAGCGCCAGGTGGCTTTTTCTGCAGTGAAGGTGTTACCGATAATCCCATTACATTGGTACTAAATCTTGCAGACATCAAAATTATCACCAAGGTTCCTTTTCATCCCATCCTTTCCAAATGACTGGAAGTCGCTTCACCTGAAAGAAGTCAAATCCACATGCAGCTGCTGTTTTAGCAGCCAGCGGACTCCCCGAGAATGCCAATCGTGATCCAATTTCGCTGTGCTGGTGGCCCCCTATTCCCTGTCCAATAATACATCTGTTAAAAAATCCTACAGCTACAAATCAAGTTTAATCCTACCAGGGACCTCATGTTGGTCTTGTCTTCCAAAAAGGCAGCAGGTTCTGCTGTCTATCTCTGCTAGTGTCTGGGGAATACCCTTTAAATCCCAGCCCTACTTAGAAGAATAAGCTAAGGATCACAAAACATGACCTCAAAAACCCTGATATGACTATATTCTGACCCAGAGGCATTCATTCTAGGTGAAGATTAGAACTTTGCATAATAAGATTACACAGCAAGTGAATGATATCAAGGGACTATCCATATGCAGCCGCCTGGTTTTCTATAGACAGCCTGTGCTCTGCAATATGCAGTACAGACGAAACAGAACTTGGGCTTTCTAGCTGAAATAAAATAGATTCACATAAATTAGTTGGCCATTTCCAGATTCCTAAATCCCCTATTACATCTTTTATTGACAACTCCTGTGAGGATAGCACAAATGTTATTCCCCTTTATTCTTTGCTTCTGTAACAATCATACTCTGTAAATCACATGTACATAGATTAGGTGTATAAATTAACATCTTGTTTGTTGTAATCTTGGATTACAATTGACTCTGCACATAATAAAATTAGGAAATCAATGGATGGATTTATCATCTCCCTATAACAAATGGTATTGTGTAGGAAGACAGTTCAGTATTTTGTGCCAGTACTTTAAATGCAGACATCATATAAAGAAACAGCAAATACAAATAGGAGAAAATTATAATTTATTTCTATGCAGGACATTTATTGGCTCACAATAAAACACACCTTTGTAAAAAAAAATTTAAAGAAGATATTTTCTAATGCATCGTGATTTTCTTTCCTATTTTAACTAAAAGTTCATGTTAATTATTGCTAGAGAAATGAAATCACCCCCTCATGCTTACCCCCAATCCTTTAAGGGTATTTTTAGATATGACACTACCAGGGGTGTCCATGCTAACTCCAGCATGGCCACCCATGCTGGTGTCATATTTATTCCCACCTCTCAAATGTTTGCTGCGGACAGGAATAAAATAATCCCAGACCGTGGCAGGATTAACCCCCAGGATGTGCACTGGGCTCCCTCTGCCAGTGCACATCCCAGAGTTAGGCCTGTCGTGGTCTGGGGAAGCCTACCCTGGACTGTAGTAGAGTGGGCCGTCATGTCTGATGGCCTGCTCTACCTAACTCCGGCCTGTGGCCAAAGCTTCTCTGGGCGGGGTGACCCACGTCATAGCTTGACCCACATCTGAACGTCTCCTGACCCTCTCCCTGTCCCAGGTCCGGCTGCCAGCACGTTTGTTCGGCGGCAGGATAAAAGCCGCCACGCCTAAAAATACCCTAAATTAAGGGAGTTTTTCGTACACCATAGCTCCACAAGTCACAGAGGGTTGTTTTTTGTTTTTACAAACGTTGCAACCTAGTCTTTTTAAAATTACTAATGAGGGGGGTGAGGGGGGGAACTAAACCTGGAATGGGTATAAACTAAGACCAGATCACATCTTCTTCAAGTAAGAATTAGCACGTGGTTTTACACTAACATCACTGCCTGTGGTCGGTGCGTGGGGCAGGTGCTAGAGCACCTGGGGTCGCACATCACACGAGCGACCCAATGAATGTCCAACTCGTCCATGCAACGTCCACCCCGCTGGAAGAAGAAAGTTGGCGTATGAGATCAGCTACATATTTGTATGTTGTACTTTAGCTGAAAATAATTTGAGTAATAACATTAATGTGTTCACACTGCTGTTTTTTCTACATAAACTTGAACAGCTTCCTCAGATTTCCTTTTTGTCATCCAGCTTTACCTATGCTAAAAAGACAGTGCATACATTATGAATAGATTATTTTTTTACATGTAATTTTTTTTTTAAAATGCCAAAATCATGCACTTAGCTACTAAGCTTGCATTAATTAAGAAATCATTAAAATTACTATTTTATGACATAGTTGTGTATTTCCCCCAAAAAATTCTTTAATTCTTCTCTACTTATTGATATAAGTATTCAAAAAATATTTTCCAAACATCAATAGATGAGTGCAATGATATTCAGTCTAAGTTAATCCCTAGACATCCAAATCCATGAATAAAAATTCATCAGTTTTAAATACACTGAGCCTATTAGGCAAGAACAAAAGCATATGCACAAAAGAGCTTTTAATATATTTCAAAGCCCTCAAGAACCATGGTCTCATTAAAATTATAAATTACACAAACATGGAATGAAGATTCAAACTGCAGTGCAGCTAAGCAGATTACAGAAAACCCCGCGTTCCATATGATAACACACCATGGCCCTCCCAGATGGGGGCTTGGAACAAAAAGGACATCACTGCAGCTAGGGAAAACCTCCTTGTGATCTCTGGTTTCTCTTCAGCAGATGACAGCCAAATAATATGTTGATTATTCTGTTTGTGCTGCTAAGCTTGTAAAATGGAATAAAAGCGATATGATCTATTGTGAACTCAATGCTAATTATTATTATTATTATTATTATTATTTTTATAAGCATTTATATAGCACCAGCGATGTACCTGGCGCTTTACAAAAAACAAGATAGACATGGTCCCTGCCCGAGAGCTTACAATCTAAAAGACAGGGGGAGGGGAGACAGGGACGGGGGAACAGAGGGAGAGACAAATGTGTTGTTCCACTCATAAATAATATACTGAATTTATTTTGAAACTATCTTTTTATCTGAACTTCAGATTTTAAATGTAGGAAATAAAATAAAAAGGAAGCATAAGCTATTATTTAATTTGATGTTTTTAAGTAAAAAATGTAGCTGAAATAATGGGTGGGAAAGAGCCCTAAGTCAATGGGAATGGTTCCCTTGCCTTTGGATCAGGCCCTTAGTGAATTAGTCAGATAAAAGTTGTGTCTCTTAATTTTAGCACAACAATTAGACACTACTGACCCAACTTTCCAAGGTGCTCAGCACCCTGAGCTCCCGTAGAATTCAATAGGAATAGAGGGCATCCAGCAGCTTGCCAGTCAGGCCCAAGTGCTTTAACACAGAAAATCACTCAACTTCTAAAATTCAAATTATATCGAAGTTAATACATACAACACTATATCACTATTACTACGTAGAACCTAACAAAAATATTAATCTTGTATTCACCCAGGACTGCAATCTCTTTTTTAAAAACTCAATTTATATTTAGAATCGTACTGACAGTACCACTGAACATGATATTCACAGTACGTTGCAACCAGCCCTCCGTACCTTTAAAGTATCGAAAAATCTCAGTGATTATCTTCTGTCTGTTCTGAGTTTACTTGTATGGATTATCTGAATAGATTATTTGCTAAACTATATTTTACAATTGTAATAAAGACTAACCTTTTTAAGGAGAGCAGTGATTGCCTGCACAAGATCCACGCCCTTCAAGGGACCATATTCTCAACCTGTTAGCTGCTACAACACTGGCTCAATTTTAAAAACATGAGATAGGATCCAGAATAATTTTCTTCCCATAAATGATGTGCAACCACCAGAACAAGACCCTAAGAATAAACTTACATACAGCTGAGAATTTAATTCGGGATTAGGGATGGAAATACTAATTTAATATTAATACTAAAGTGCACTAAAATAGGCACTTCAGTATTAATACTAATAATACTAAAGCAAGCAGCAGATCCTAAAATTCTGTTTATTATTTAAATTTGAAAAAGCCACCTTTGCCTTTTGCCATCTGCTGGCTCTGTTCGGCTTGCCCTCCACTGCTCTGCATCTTTCCCCACTTGTTAATTGCAGCCCGGTCAATTTAAACTGGGCGCTGGTTCTACGCTATCTCCCAGCTCCACTCTCCACCCTGGGTTAGGTACTACTGACCCGCCCTGGCCAGTCTCAAGCCCACCAACCACCCTGCATTTGCCTCATCTCACCTGTGCTGCATCCTGAGATCAACTTTGCTTTCTGCTTGTTCCCAGCTGCAGGAAGGTGGCTGGGGACAAGCAGAAAGCAACAGATGTAGCGCAGGTGAGATGAGGCGGCTGTCGGATGGGATTGGGAGGGGGGGAGAAGCAGGCAGAAGGGGTTAGAAAGCCTATTGCCATGCAGAAGCAAAGCACCCCCACCCACTGGCATTTCCCCCCCCCCCCCAACCCNTACAAGCCCCCCTTAACCCTTGTCCCTCACCTAGGCACAGCCAGCCCCATTTGACCCCACAGTACCCCAGCCCAGAACCACAAGGCACCCCCTAGGCTGACAGTCACCTCCAAGGCACAGCATACCCCAGCCACTAAAAGCCCCCAACCTGGCTTTTGCCCCCTGAAACCAAGTGCCACCCACTACCGCTCCAAACCAGTGCCGGACAAGTACACTAGACTTGACTTTAGGATATAAGGAGCTGCCTGAGTCAAACCAATGGTCCATCTTAGCCCAGTATTGTCACAACCTGACATGGCAGCAGGGTTTCAAATCCGGCTCTCCAGGGTCTCCGGCAGAGGCGTGTCACCCAGGAAGGCTACCAGAGATCCTGAATCTGAGATGCTGGGGATTGAACTTGGGACCTTATACATGCAAAGTGTGTGCTCTTCCACCTGAGCCATGGTCCACCCCCGAGCCAGGGTCCACTTTACTAGCCACCTTACTAGTTTTAGAACCCCATGGATCTTTTTCCATTGACTTCTATGGGAAAAGACTCCCACAGACTTCAATGGAAAATACTCCCATTGACTTTCAATGAGAAACAAAACAGAATACTAAAGTAAACAAAAACAAAACAGAAGTAAATACTATAGTCCATCCCTAATGTTAATTAGTGCAAGATTATGCACACAGGGAAAAATAATCCTCACTTTACATACACAATACTCGGTTCGGATCTGGGTGTAACCACTCAGGAGAAGGATCTTGGGAGCATTGTGGATAGTTCCTTGAAGACATCAGCTTAGTGCGTGGCAACAGTCAAAAAGGCAAACCGAATGCTAGGCATTATTGTGAAAGGAACAGAAAATAAAAGGGAAAGTGTCATAATATACCACTGTATAAATCTTTGGTACGACCAGACCCCAACCTTGATAGCGTGTGCAGTTCTTTCACCCCATCTCAGGAAAGATATAATAGAACTAGGAAAAGTCCAGAGAAGGACAAGAAGGATGATAGAAGGAATAGATCAACTTCCATGTGAACAGAGGCTCGGACCTGTGTAGGCATGAGTGGGTGCATCTCATGTAAAAAGGGCCAAAGAGAACAAGCTGAAGATAAATGGCAGCCGATTTAAAACAAACAGGAAGTACTTTTTCACTCAGTGGACAATACAACTGTGGAACTCATTGCCAGAGGAGGCAGTGAAAGCCAGCATCATAACTTGTTTCAAGCTTGGGAACTCCTTGTTGCTACGTGAAGCCCTGCCACTGGGGGATAGAGAGTCCCGTCCATTGTCTCTCCCCCACTGGGTCCCAATTCTCCCTAGCAGTGATCCAGGATGGATCACCCTGCCATCGCCTACCTTTATCCTGAACCCTTGAATCCTTGATTTTCATGCCCTCCTTGGTCACCTGTAGTTTTCTGAAGGTGTAGGCTTTGGGACAAGTCTTCCTTCTGCCTTGGAGAACTGAGTTAGCTCCCTGTCCTACTACAAGCCGAATCAGAAGATACGAAAGGGAAGAGAAGGACAGGACAGAGGAGAAGTAGGAGGGAAAGGGTTTTGTTTTGGTGCACGAGAAGAGGAAGGGGAAGATAGGTTTCAGTGGGGAACAGGGGGAAGGGGACTCTGTTTTTGTCAATCAAAGCAATTCAAAGTCAATTAAAGCCATGTGTTTCTTTTTCATAGAAACCATGACCAAATTTGGGGAATTGTAGGCCTGGAATGGAACCAAACAAGCCCCATCAAAACCAGCATCCATACCTACACTGTATCACCAGCATCCAAATGCCTGTCCAAACAAATAGGCCTTTTCTAAGTTTGGGGAGTTGTAGGCCTAGAATGGAACCAAACAAGTTCCAACAAAACAGCAGCCTAGACATGCAGCAAGATGAGATCAGGGGCTAACTTATCCACCTCACCTGGGCCTGGGGCTAAATAAACCAAATTTAAACAAAGCATTTCTGTTTCTCCACAAAACCCCAGGCAAGATTGATTGATTTTTTTAAAATTGCTATCCCGTCCACTCCTGTCAAAGGCAGCTCAGGGCTGCATACAGATAAAAGCACAAAATAAAATATACAACCTAACACTTAAAAATGTAATAAAAGCAATCTTTCCCCCAAGCCCTCCCCCCTACCCACCTCAAATACCTGGCAGAACATGCTCAAAAGCGCAGTCACAAGCAGAGGCACAAGAAACTACTTTCCAGCAGGGGACAGCAGTGAAACAGCAAAGGGACCATTTTAAACAAGAGTAGCCACGACCAAGACCCACAATTTTACAAAATGGCCTCTCTACTCATGCTTGGGAGGAGAGAAGGAAAGCAGCAATGCATCATGCAAACATAGAGCAAGCAAAGCAAGCCATCTTCAGGCAACACTTAGCACACCATAAAAGCAGCAGTGAGGATTTCCACTTGTCCCCCAAAACATGCTACACAGCTCTGTTGTAATGTAAGAGGCAGCTGCTGCAACCAGACAGGGGACATTCATGCAAGGACTAGTCATTAGTGAAAAAGCCTACCACAACATCCCACCAAACTGCAAAGGGCGGGGCCATTTTAAAATGTAAGGGAAATTCCAGTAAAGACTGAAAACTCTTCCGTCCAAGCCCCTAGATCCCCCACTCAAAAAACAGAAAGCAGACAGTTTACGTGGAAAACAGGCAGGAAAGGGACCAATTTTAACCAAGAGTAGTCATGGCCAGTGGGGGGCCCAGAAAATGGCCACGGTCTTTGCACATGCTTGGGGGAGGAGGGGATGTGGAGCACACCAAGCAGGCAGGGGTCCATGGTTTGGCCCCCATGCCAGTTACACTGTGGTACTGGTGGCCCTCCTTGATAGATACCCCAATACAGGGGCTGCTGATTATCTATGGGAGGGCTTTTTCCCAGGGTTTTTCCCAATTCCTTTTTGACAAAATTGGCATTCTTGGGCATGGAGCTAGATACAGTGACCTGCACATCTAGCCTCCCACAGGACAGGCTTCAGTTGCTCTGCTAGCTGCTGAAGGAATTTCTGGAGGCACAAAGGGCATACCTGGTATCTAGGGATATAAATATGTAAAGGTACGTCATTCTCCTTTCCTTTTTACTGTTTGTTGACTGCTTTTTTGGCTGTATTTCCACAAGAAATCAATGCAAATATTAAACAAACAAAGAACCACAAAAAGTATGTACTGAACAGCTAAAGGAAAGTCTGCTCCGCAGAATTAAGTGTAGGCTTTTCATCTCTTAAAAGTTAGACAGATATGTTCTTTTAATATATCACTGAAACTTCAGTTACCAATTTCTTTCTTTTCTTTAAAAAATAATAAATTCTTTTCATGCTAGAGAGCTACCAGTTTTTCAAAAGGTACATGTTAAGTCATTTTTGTGATAATCTTCAAGGCTTCTTTGCATAAAATTTGTAGAGGGATCTGAACAGGGGGAAGGTAGAATCCACATGGAGCTGGTCAGTACGAATAACCAGTATACAGTACTTTAGAAAGGACGGAGAAGTTTATCAATTTATTTTCAGATGTCTCTTTTACTGTAGTTACTATCTAAACCTTTTAAATTATTAGTTCCTTGGTCAGAAGCATACAAAGATCTCAACGTGGTGTCCAATTTAGAAATAATACTGCCATCATGGCCTATGTATCACTTTTCATATAAAGTTCAGAACATTCCAAATTACCCTATCACCATAATTAACAGTAGGCATCACAGCAAACGTTGGTCTGTAGAAGTGAGATAGAGGTCCTGTGATCTTGCAGAGTGCTTGTGGGTCAAGGAGGGAGAGAGCTTCCCTGCAGAAGAAAAATTCTGAAAAGTAGGATTCTTGCTTTCCCTCCCCTTCACTCTGCAAGTCTTGTTAACAGTCTGTTAGATGGCAGTTAACACACTTGCTTTTTATCTTGTATAGTTTAATGGTTCAAATGCACCCTTTAGTGCTAAATGACAAAGGTGCTGGATTTGGGCAGGGTTCAGAAGGTTCAGGAGGTGGTATCTTGCTATGTCCCAAACCTTCAGGGTAGCCTTCTAGAGATATCAGGAAATTTTAATAGGAAAAACAGAGTTATCTTTTGCAAAGCGTAGCATGTTTAACTGCAGGGCCGGCCCCAGGGTTTGTGAGGCCATGTGCGAAGTCTTGATGCGGGGCCTAATTTGCATAATTAGTCCCCACCTAATTATGCAAATGTATACATTTACATAAAACTTACTCCCTCTGGACAGGAAGGATTCCCATTCTCCACCTCTCCGAGCAACCATGGAGAAGCATGGTCTCCTAATGCTTCCCCCCCCCTCCCCAGCCGAGTGTCTACCACCACTCCCCAGGAGTGGTTCCACTGCAGGGGCAGCC
>QEPC01008061.1:1575436-1634294 GCA_003113815.1 Sphenodon punctatus | reverse complement strand
GGGAATTAATTTATTTCATTGATTTCAATGGGGACACAGCGCCCCATTGAAATCAATGAAATAAATCCGGTACCGGTATACCGGATTTAATCCGGGAATCCGGTTTTCAGAGAACCGGTAACCGGTAAATCTGGTAGCCGGTAATGGGCCCGGGGTCCCACCTCTACTTTTTATACTAGATGAGCTCGAGACCATCCCGTGGTCTATTATTTGAATAGGGTGAGCGCGCACAACCCAGTAGTGAGAATGTTGGAAGCCATCTCAAAGAACCTTCTTTACAAGGTAGCAACCTTCTGATCAGCACTGGTGAGGAGCTGTTTGTAAACAAACAGCCTTATCTCTCAGCCCAATCCAGTGTCCCCGCTGCTGCTGCTACCGCTGCAGGGCTACTAGGAGACAAAGGCAGGTGAGGGATGGGGTCTGGAGCCAGGGAGGGGAGGAAGAATCACTTACTGGGGGAGAAGCTGGCTGCAGCCTGCTGCCCAGCCAGGCAACTACGGGGCCCCAGCTAGGCGCGGGGCCATGTGCGGCCGCACATGTGGCACATGCCCGGGGCCCGGCCCTGTTTAACTGACTTAGATCAGAGGGGTGAAGGAGGCAGGGAGTGTAAAACTTGACTTAAAAGGAATTTCAAGTCAGGGTCGGCCTTAGAAATTGCGGGGCCCAGGGCAAAGACAAAATGTGGAGGCCCCCTAGCTCCTCCCACTTTCCACAGTCATGCCCACTTTCCTATGGGTCTGCCCACTTCCCCATTGCCCCTCCCATTTTCCAAGGCCCCACTCATTTCCATTTGACAATTAAAGAATTGTCATATACGTTATTTTTAACTTGTCAGTACAATGTGCTTAAAAAAAACCATTTAAATCTGGTTTAGATGAAAAGAAGCACAGGACACAGATATGGTTAAAAGGCAAAGACTCTTATTTAAAACCATGAGGGCATGCACACAGGGATAGGGACAGTTTATCCACAGTCTGAACCCTCCTTCTCTTGAGCATATTACACTCCCAACACAGGAGTTCAAATATAGATCCAGCTGATCAAACATAGATCAAATAACCCCCACACGGCCACATCACCCCCCATGAAAACAGGGGTGAGGAACTGAATCTCAGGCCCAGAGCGACCAAACACAGACCTCAGCAAGATTTTGTCAGTGTGGCCCCTTTCCAGTTACCAGATTTGGGGATCTCAAGCACCAAAGCACTGAAAATCCAGTCAAATGTATCAAACAAGAAACAATGCCTCCACGATCACAACACCCCACAGCCCCTTCCCAAACCTTCCCCCAATGGCCTTAGTCTACTCCCAAAACCCCACATAGGAGCACAGCACCACAAATGAGCTCATATCAGAGGTGGGGAGGAAAGGAAAAGGTATTGGCCGGGTGGCCCTTACCTCTCAGATGCTGCTGGGCTTGGATCTTATGGGACGGTTGGAGATCAGTCAGAGGTAGGCAGGCTTAGGTTGCTAAGCAGAAGCCAGGAGGGGACAGTAGGAACATTCTACTGGGCCTCTCCTTGGGCAGGGTGGTGGCTCCCTCTTCCCCTCCAGGACCACGGGGGGCAAAGGGAATGGGGGCAGCCATCAGGGCTCGAGAGGAGACAGTCATGGGAGAGGGGGAACCCCCTCTTGCACATATACACACACACCCTTCTCTCCCTCACTCACATTCAATCTCTCCCACACACACACACACACTCAAACTCACATACACGCTCTCACCTCTCTTTTTCATACTCAGCACTTTGTGGCAACAGCCAGAAGTTAGATTTAGACTATTAACAAAAAACGAAGAGTATGATAAACACCTGACAATTTGGGAATCAAGAAATTAATGAACAGCGAGGAGTGAATTGAGAAATATCCGAGTTTCAAAAAAGAGATCATTCCCTTAAATTTCATGTTTGATGTTCACAAATGGGGGAAGAATTTGAGACTTGAATTTGCATGCTGCAAATCTGAAAAATTTAGACAAATGTTAATTACAGTATTTGTTCAAGCCCTAAAATTACCATCTTGCACCAGCTTCAATGCATTTATCCACTGCACTCAAGAGCATAAATTCAACTGCATGTAAAGCAATTTCGAAGTCTTGCACTTATTAATGTGGGTGGATTAATGTTGTTCTGAGGATGTTAGCATCTGAGGATGGCTCTGATTCACTCACACGTCCATTCAAACTCACACACATGCTCTCCCCTCTCTCCCCCTATCTTTCACACCCACCCACATGCAAACTCACACATGCTTTCACACCAGTTCAAACTCACACACTCCCCTATCTTTCACACACATCCATTCAAACATACACACACTTTCTCACATACACCCATTCAAACTCACTCCCCCTCTCTCTTTCACTCACACACCCATTCAAACTCTCACACACCCATTCCAACCAACTCTCACACTCTCATTCAGACAAACACGCATTCAGTCACTACTCTCACACGCACTTCAGCTAGGTTGGCTCTGCTGCTGTCACATGGCATGGATCAGCAGCCATTTCCTGAATCTGGCAATGTTAGGACTACATTTCCCAGCATGTCAGTTTCAGGAAATGGCTTCTTTCGGCATGCACATGCATGGAGGGGCACAGCAGGAAATTTCAAGCTGTGGTGCCGCCAGTAACAACAGCAGAATCACTGGCGGGTCACGCGGGGAGTACTGCTGCAGTAGGGAGCAGGGGCACCCAGGCGGGGGCAGTGAAGTTCCTCTCCCTGTGCCCCCCCAACCAGGCTGCTTCGGAGGACAGGGGCTCAGGCAGTCAGGCAATTCATTTTTTTAAAGTTACAGCAGCTCAGCTTTTGTCTGAGGCAGCGCGGGGGCTCCCTGGGAGCAGGGCCCGGGGCTGCTGCCCCACGATAAGGCCAGCCCTGTTTCAAGTTAACCAAGTTTAACGTATGTGAATTTCTCTGTACTATAAAGCAATAGCAATCTCCATCATTATGGTTACAGAATACTTCCCATTGCAAGGCCTGTTTTCAGCTGCTTGTAACTTAACCAAACATCTATAATTAGGCCTTAAATTGTCCATCCAAAACGAGTTAAGTTAATACATTTTCAAAAAAAAAAAAAAAAAAAACCAAAACAAAAACCACAGTTCACACACATGATGTCTTTTGAATTCATTCTCCTGCAAATATTCAAACTGCACCGTGCCTGTATAAGGAGGAAAGGGGTACAGCAGGAGTGAAGCATGACGTCCTCTGCAGTGGTCTCCTCCTGGCAGCTGAGGGCTATTGTANAAAAAAAAAAAAAAAAAAAACCAAAACAAAAACCACAGTTCACACACTTGCTGTCTTTTGAATGCATTCTTCTGCAAATATTCAGTCTGCACCGTGCCTGTATAAGGAGGAAAGGGGTACAGCAGGAGTGAAGCATGACGTCCTCTGCAGTGGTCTCCTCCTGGCAGCTGAGGGCTATTGTAGTAGCAGTCGCTCCTGCTGAACGCATGTTAGCACTGCGGAGGAAGAAGAGACGGCAACCTATCTAAAATGCAATGCAATGAAATGCAGAAAATGGACATGGGGAGGTTGGGGTGGGTGGGGGGTGGATAGAATGGCATGAGTGCAGTGCTTAATTTGTAAAAAAATTCAACAAAAAAATCAATTACCAGGGACCAAGCCTGCCCCAGAAACCATATCCCCCTCCCAACACGCCACGCCTCCCAGACCAGAGCTTGTAAGATTAATTTCCCTGCTCTTAGGGTGTTAACAAATGAGACAATAGCCCGCTGAAATCAGGGTTTGGTCTGTGCAGCCCCCACTCACGTTTAGCGAGTGCAGCCTAACAAACAGGCAGTCCCTGCATGTAGTTGTGTTCATGCAGTCCCCCTCTCCCCATTTAGCGTGACTGACTACCTTAATTAATGGGCAGGCGCTCTTCCCCCCCACCAGCTCTCTCTTTTCAGTATCCTGACCCCTACCATGATTCACAGCTGTTGCAAAACATGGGAAGAAGCTGCCACAGCTGTTTCTTTCTTCCAGGCTATCACTCCAGGAAGAGAACAATTTTAAATGATTTTTTGTGGTATCAATAAAGGCTTTAAAAATGTTTCTTGTCTGTCACTGTGTATCCCTCTTGCCCATCCACCTCCCCCTAACATCTGGCCAGCAGCTCTTCCATGTGCATTCCCTACTGGCATTTCCATAGTAGCTGGCTGCAAGCCTCTACCTGTGTGTTCCCTATTGGTATTTGCAGATTATCTGGCTGCAGGTCTCAACCTCTGCGTTTCCTATTGGCATTCACAGACTAGCCAAGTCTGGGAATCGCAACAGGAAGCACAGATGGCTACTCTGCGAACTGCCAGCACCTGGCCTTTGCCTGTGGCTTTCCTACGGTCATGTCCTTTGCACCCAGGCAAAGGCTTTCTTTCCCCCATTGGGGTACTATAACCCTTCCCAAAGCCCCCCCCCCCCCGCACCCTCAAGTGCATGGACAGTGGTCACCCTCCCACCCTGTTTTAGGTGCACCCACCTCTACTTTCTTTCCAATCCCCAGCCCCAAAGCAACTCGGTGGGGTTGGCAGACCTGGATGTGAGGAGGTTGCATGCAACCTAATTGGTGGGATGGAGACATGTGGGCACACATCTGGCCATATTTGCCCACCCTGTGGGCTTCATTTGCTTCAGGACACACCCACCTACTCACTCCGTGATTTGGGGTTGAGTGTCTGGCGGGCAGTGGCTATGTGGCTGGTGGAAAAAACACCTAATAAATGGGCAGGTGGACACCCACCTGGTGTGGTTACCATCTTGTTTGTTAACACCTGTATTCTGTGGTCGGAATACTGAGAAGGGAGAGCTAGTAGGAGGAGTGTGGTAGGAAAAAGCTCCTGCCTTTTTATTAAGCTAGGAGGCTGGATGGACACACAACTACACAACCATTGTTGTGATCGGATCATTACCTCCTGAAAGCCTGGATCCCAGCCCTCCTATGCCTTTGTTGGGGGGGTGATCTGGTTAGGTTGATCTGCCCCAGGAGACTGATGGATCTAATTTGTTTCCAGAACTCTCTGGGGGATATACCCACTGAACTGGATGGCTGCTCTGTTGATGACCTGGTTGCTTTGTGGAATAACATTTTGACCATGGCCATCAATGTGGTTGCACCCACGCATCCGCTCTCACCAGTGTCCCTGGTATACGGAGAAACTGAGGTGGCTGAAGCCGGAGGATAGGCAATGGGGCCCCATGGGTGGGCTTGACTCACACTGAAGCCAACCGATTATGCCATTGTGGCAGACTGCAGCCTAGTCAAACTGCTGTTCCTATGAGTGAGGGTGGCCTGCCTGAGTGTGTATGCACATGGGACATGTTAGAGAGTAATAGAGAGGCTTGGAAGAGACAGTCTGAACTAATTAAAGAAGCCTGATTGCAGAATACTAGAGACTGGGGCGGGACACTGGCGCTTTAAGGCTGGAGGGTGGAAGCCTGGCCATGCCCATTCTCCTAGCATAAGAGGTGGCAGGTAGCTGGAAAAGAGTCAGTCTGCTTCTGGAAACAGAAGGGAAAGGAGCGCATGTGAAAGAGAGAGAGAGACAGAGAGAGAGAATGCACGCCAGCCCACCCACCCCCCCTCCCCGCCTATGAATGTGCAAGAGGCTGGAAGAGAAACAAGAGCCCTCTCTAAAGAGCTCTGGAAGCAAGAAACAGTTACCGAGCCAAAAGGGAGACACCTGACACTCAAAGGAAAGACTGTGGTTACCTCACCTGAGTAGATACTGTGGGGAGATTGTATTGAGCCTAGCATGGAGGTTGGAGGCTTTAGGAGCTTGGGACTGGTGCTTGCTACAGTGGGCTTAGAAGCCTGAAATCCCTGTAAGCCTGGGAGGACTGTTCCAGGCTTTAAAATGTAAAGAGCCTGCCTGAGAAATCTGGTTGGATGGGGGTTAGTCAGCGCTTGGCAACCGGAAAGGTTGCATACCTGGTGTTGTATATTATTATTATTATTAGCATTTGTGTAGCGCCAGCTGTGTACCTGGCACCTTACAGAACAATGAGATGGATGTGGTCCCTGCCTACGGCTTACAATCTAAAAGACTCGGAGGGGGGAGACAAGGAGAGGGGACATAAGGAGAGACAGGGAACAAAACATTCAACCGGATGCGAAGTCTCAGGTGCATGTGCTTGGCTTGGTTGCAATCAGGGGGAGGGCAGACTGTAAATGTTGAGAGGAAAGTTCTAGCAAGCGTCGGGAAAGGCGGCGAGGAAGAGGTGGGTTTTGAGGAGGGATTTGAAGGAGCGGAGGGAGGGGGCAAGGCGGATGTGGGCAGGGAGGGAGTTCCAGGCATAGGGGTAGCAAGGGAGAAGGGGCGAAAGCGGTTAGGGGAGCAGGGGAGACAAGGGAGAGCAAGGGAGGGGATAGAGGAGGAGCGGAGAGTGCGTGCAGGAGTGTGTAAGGAGATAAGGGCTGAAAGGTATGGGGGAGTCAGGCTGTGAAGGGCTTTGTAAATAAGCGGATGTAGTGGATAGTAGGGGTGAGCCAGGGACGGGGTTTTGGGGGCCGAACAGGGCGGGAGGAGAGGGGTGCAAGGGAGTCAAGGGTCGTGGCGAGAGAGGTATTGAGGGAAGAGATGGCAGTGTCAGAGGAAGAGGAGGAGAAGACAGGAGGGGGGAGAGGGAGGAAGCAAAGTCTAAAGGTGTAATAGCCTGCAGATCATGGAACAGGCATGACGCTGGGGAAGAAGATGGGGGTTGGTGGGAGAGGTTGAAGGAAGCGAGGTGATGGTCTGACAGGGGTCAGAGGAGGGCTAGCAACAGGACAGTTTCTGGAGAAGAGGAGGTCGAGAGAATGACTAAGAGACTCAGAACTGTGTAAGGAACCCTAATAAAGACTATGTTAGTTATTTCCCCATGAGAGTATTAAGTTTGGACCCTAATCCTGACAATACCGACCACTGGCACTGCCATCCTGTTACACGCATACATCATTTTTGAAGGACTATGCTGTTGCTTTGATGGTGGCAAAGACTTCGCTATCATAGTGTGTGCAAAGTCTTGTCCAGGGAGTGGTGAGAGGTCCAGTTAACCCAGCCTGGCTCCGCCATGAAATGAAGTCGTCCATAGCGCGCCGTGACATTTTTATGAATTACTTTGCAGACAAAATTGTTTGTATTCACCATAACTTAGGTGCTGCCACTTCAACTGCAGTGTCAGAGTTTGGGGTTATGAAAGCTTTGTTTTATCCTGTTTATTTGGATCGGTTTCAATTGGTATCACCCACCGATGCAGGGGAGGTGCTTGGAGCGATGAGGGCAACCAGTTGTGATTTAGATCTTTGCCTGTCCTCACTGCTAAAAGCCAGCCGGAAGACGTTGGAGCTGCTGTTGACTGGGATTGTCAATGCCTCCCTATGGGGGCATAGGGTATCGGGTACCCTTAAAACTGCAGTTGTCCCTGCTTAAGAAACCAACTTTTTATGCCAACTACAGCTATCGGCCTGTCTCTAACCTTCCCTTTTTAGGAAAGGTTCTTGAACCGGGTGGTTGCCTGTCAGTTCCAGGTTTATCTCTATCAATCTGCGGGAGCACCTCACCTCCGGGTACTGTACAGACCCCTGCAGTCATCGGGGGATGCTCTTCTTGTGGTCCCCCGAGTCTTCCGGGGGGCCACGCAGGGGAGGGCGTTCTCGGTGGCTGCACCGAGGCTGTGGAACTCCCTTCTGGGGGGGATGCGTCTGGCCCCGGACCTTCCCTCCTTTCAAAAAAGCTGTAAGACTTGGCTGTTCCATCAGGCGTTTGGCGGGGGAGATGGGTAGAAGAGGAGAGGGATGGGAGGGAGTTATAATTTTATGATTTTATCATTGTTGAGCTATGTTGTTGTAAGCTGCCCCGAGCTGCCTGTGGCAGGAGGGGTGGGATATTAAATTTTAATAAATAAAAATAAAATAATAAATCTTGATGCTACCTGATTCCTGGACCCATTTCAATCAGGTTTTCATCCTGGGCATGGCACAGAGTCTGCGCTTGTGGCTTTGGTCAATGATCTGCGCATTGAGATGGACAAAGGGAATTCTACCTTGTTGATTTTGTTAGATCTTTCAGCAGCCTTTGATACAGTTGATCATGATAGAATAGTGGGACCAGGCAGGGGTGTGGGGGAGTTGTTCCATACTTTCCTGTTGGGGAGGTTCCAGGGGTGGTGGTGATGGGCGATTGCTTGTCATTCCCTCGGGACCTCCCTTGTGTTGTCCTGCAGAGTTCTGTTCTGTCCCCCCTCTTGTTCAATGTGTATCGGAGGCCACTGGGCGAAGTCATTTGGAGGTTTGGGCTAAGGTGTAATCAATATGCTGATACTGAGGCTCTACCTCTTTCACCTGACCCAGGTCCCAGAGTCAGGACACTTGTCATTGAAGAATTCTGGCCCCCTCTGGCTGATCGGGTTTGCAGCCTCGGAATGCTTCTGGACTTCTCGCTGCGCCTGGATTGTCAGGTTGTGGCAGTGGTCAGGAGTGCTTTTCACCAACTTTATCTGCTGAAAAGGCTGCATCCTTTTCTTTCAGACTCTGATCTAGCCACTGTCATGCATGCTTTCGTCACTTTGAGGCTAGATTACTGCAACGCTCTCGATTACTCAACATGCCCTTGATGACTGTTTGGAGGCTGCAGCTGGTGCAGAATGTGGTGGTTTGGCAATTGGCTCCTTGTGGGGACGAGTTGCCGGGAGCACATTTCACGTGTGCTCTGACGTCTGCATTAGCTGCCTATAGCATTCCAGGTGCAATTCAAGGTGCTAGTTTTGACCTTTAAAGCCCTAAATGGTCTGGGCCCCATCTAAGAGACCACCTGTCCTACCATGTTCCATTGCGGCCCCTACAGTCAGCCAGCTGTGCCCTTTTGCAGGTTCCATTTGTTACCCTTGTTTGTAGGACTGGGGTGAGCAGAAGAGAGGTCTCGGTTGTTGTCACAGTTCTTTGGAATTCTCTTCCCTGGGAGGTTCACTTGAGCCCAAGCCTGACCATCTTTCTGAGGCGGTGTAAAACTTTTTTTTTGGAAGAGAATATGCCGGGCGGGGATGAGGGTTGGTTGGGTTATTAGGGAGGGTTGTGGGAAGGGTGGGATTTTTGAGGGGCGGGAGGAAGTGTTTTAGCGTATGAATTTTTATTGTTTTATTATTGTAAACTGCCCTGAGCCCTTGGGGGGGGGGGGGGGGGGGGGGGGGGAAGGACGGTGTATAAACTTGAAAAATAAAGTAAACATACTCCAGCTATAAACCTCGTCACTGGACCACCTTCTGTTTCTACAAGTGAATGTAAAACAGGAGTACTTGTGATTTTAATCAATATGATGACCAGCACAGAGGGAGGAGGAAGAAAATCATTAATAAAGCCAAATAAGCTATTCAGGATTTTTCTAACTTTGTTTCCAACCCTGAAATGGCTAAAATTGGCCTTTCTCTGGTCTCTCACATTTTGGGATGCAAATTCCTATTGGGAACAATTCCTGGGGCTACTCCACCCCCTGAATTTAATTACTAGGGCTCAGCCCTGGTAAGCCCCCTCACAAATTAATCCCTGTAAGAATGGTGGTGCTTGCAGAAAGTAGCTGTGCTGGGAGAAGCAGACGGAGCAAAATAGCAGATGCAAGGACAAGCATCAATAGGGAAACTGGGCCAAGAGATAAAGACAAGCTGGGGAAAGATGGTAGAGGCAAGCTGAAGGCATGCATTACCTATTAAATAAAATATACTATGCTGTTGTAAAATATTATAGTCTGGTTTTCAAAGATGCTGAGCACCCCACCCCAGTGGGAGATATCAATGGTTGATCAGACCACTCGTAAAAGGAAGGCTAACTTCAGAATTAGGAAAACATCCTTATTAAATAGTGTATGCATTTCTTGGCTTTGTTTAAGGCCCCTGAAACACTTTATGCGGGATTCTTCACTGTATTATTCCTGCTTTACAGAAATAAAATTTCATTCAAGTCAGTTACACTGACATAAAATCCAAGTAACAAAGTGGTGAGTTAGGTTTCTTGTTAAAAAAATAATAAAAAATACACCCACAAATAATTTTACACTTGCAATATTTTTCCAATTAAGTGTTTACGAAAAGATTTTTCTGGTTTAAATTTGATACACCACAAGAAGTGGGCCAACTTCTATAGAAATGCTATATTTCAGTCTTCCTTGTTCCACTTAAATTTCATCGTTTCTAACAATTTTCTTTCCCATTCCCTACTCTTCCTCTCCCTGTCCTCTACCTTGTGCTGTTCCAAAAATAAGTGCCTTATCAATATCTTTCTTGAAAAATAGCCACGCCTGAGAGTCTCACACTACAAAAGAAAAATTTAGACACGCATTAGGTTCTTTCTTGGAAATCAGAAATACTGAGAAGTAGGGAAAGACAATCAGAAAGTATAAAAACAAAGACCATATCAGAGAACTGTTACAAGTAACTTCCATTTGTTCTTCGAAGTCCCCCGTACATAAGCAGACTGGACAGCAGCCGAATAAGTTTATCTGAAAGCAACAGCCCACTCCACGCTAGTAGCCTGCCAGGGACTAAGAATGGTGAGTATGTGTGGAAGTGCCCATCTTCCTTGCTCTACATGACACAGTGAGCTACTAGCGCAGATGGAGGATACTCTGACGCAAACAAATCACTGCAAGATAAAAACTGTCCCTCCTGGGGTGTTTTTAGACAAGCGCCTTCCCAACCATTATCCACCCATCGTACATGTTCCAGGGTCGCATTGGTGGGTAACGGGTGGGAAGGTGGTTGTCTCAAAACACACTTAAAAGTGCTTTCACACACCCCTCCTAATCGGAAGTGAACCACTAGTATGGAAGCAGCCACAGCTAACCCTTTTGAGTTTAAACCGATAAGAGAGTTCAGTATAGCTTTAGCAGAGGGCAAATGAAGGTCCTTCTGCTGAGCTCGGAAAACAGCCTGTGGCAGAAGCTGCTAGGAGCAGCCCAGCCTTTCCATGTGACCTTCACTGACACTCTGGTTTCCAGGTTGACTAGGCCTGGTTTCGCAACCGGCCGCATGGCAGGATTTTGCAATACTGGGGGAAGGGGCCTACAGCCAGCATGGCTGGGGGGGTGGATCTTTCTCTGATTGGAGTAGGTACAGCCAGGTAACCTCCCAAGGACCAATCATGAAAGAGGGATAGGGGGCTTTTAAAAAAACCAAAGCCACGCCTCGCTGGGGGCAGTCTTCCAATTTACTTCTATTTGCTCACAGATACTTACACTTTGCTATGGACTTGATTGGAACTCTATGGAGCTAAAGGAATGGCTCCTGACCTGTCTGGACTAAACTGAACCTAAGGACTGAACCCCTTTGCTGCAAGGCAAGTGCGCACCTAAAGCTGTGAGTAATTGAATGTTACATCTGAGGGACCAGTTTAAGCTAGGTGCTACAAAAAGGGCCCTCGAGCCTAACTGTGTTCTGATCAGTTGCTTTTGCTCAAGGATTCAAAGTACCTCACATGTTTGTTACCTGTGATGCTTGGTTTAAAATACCATTAAAGTAATATTCCCTTTTCTGATCTAAAAGATCTTTCTGTGTGTGTTAGCGTAAGCGCCTCTGTACGCTCTTGTGGCAGTAATTGGGAACTGTTTTATCTTGGCTTAAGGGCCTGTTCAACTAAGTTAAAGGTAGAAGTCTCACTCTCCCAGAGGGGTGAGACTCATGGCCTAAGCAAACTCTGGGTGGTGGCAGCGGGAAAAGTACCAGATAATAGGTGGGTAACGGGGTGCCGGGAGGCTGGGGTTCAAGAGTGGAAACCCCAATGGGCTCCGTTACGCCACAGAGCCCATTTCATTCTACTTTCAATGGAATGCATTCTGGGTGTTTTAAAACAAGGAACATCCATGCATGACCTCCACCGTCCATGCATCCAGTTGCTTGTTTGAAGTTGATGTGTGGGGAGGCACACTCCCGTGACCCACATACCGGTCACCCAGGCCCCACATGAAGCACTGCCAAAAAATCCAGAGTGCCCCATGCAGGTCAGGGTGGCTACTTCTGTGGATGGGGCAGCCATGGCAGGAGCCACTTGTGTGAAGCCCTTCCCACGCACTTCCTGTACATGGGCACTCCTCTGCCACCCCACGCACCAACAATGGACCCTGCTCCTGCTGCTCTCATTTAAGAACACCCTATAAGCAAAATGTGACCATTGGGATTAAGAAATCTGTCTCTTTGGGTGAACTCACATGCAAACTGCTAGAATCCAATGTCTGTGGAGCCCCAGAAGCTGTATGAGTACTGGATCGCTGTTGCGTGTGAGTGAGGCAAACTGAGTTCCAGCCCTGCTTTAAACTCGGATCAGATCAGAGTTTAAAGCAGGGCTGGCACTCCAAATGCCTCAATCTCATGCAACAACGATCCAGGGCTCGTTATACACCCTCCTGGGCCCCATGGACATCGGATTCTAGCAGTTTACATGCGAGTTCACCCTCTATATCCAAATGGATGAGTTCAAATGGGGATCAAGTACCTGTCCCCAGCTGTTGTGGCAGAAGATCTGGGCAATGTGTTGGGATCCATTGAGGCTCTATGCCGAGGTGTAGCAGGTCTGAATACCAATGTTGCCATATCTGCAGTGGAGCAATAGGACCACATTTGCCTTGTCCTTGTCATTTCATTGAACCCTCAGAATAGGAGGAATATTGGTTAAAGTTGTCATCCCAGAGCAGGAGAGACATCTGCCAGGAAGCTGCTGTCTTTGACGCCCTTATACAGTGAAGGGGCTGCTGGCATGCTGCACAGAAGTAAGGGGGTTGATGACAAGCTGACCTCATCTGTGGAACAGACTCTCTGATACCAGCTGCTTCAGGAACCATTTCCTGCCAAGTTGTCTCTGTCACAGCTTGCCAAGCCTACTTGCTCACTGTGCACTCCCAAACATTGTTGCTAATAGCCTGGTTGCTTTGAAAGAGGACAGTGAATGCATTCTTCCCGGTTTTGATGTAATACTGACCAGTGCACAATCCCATAACTGCCTGACCACCTGGCACTGCTAAGGTAGGGAGCCACCACACTGTTCTAAAAGTTCCAGCTGGTTGATATGGAGTTTGGATTTCCAGCAAAGGCAACTCTAAGCAGTTTAATCCACTTCCTGCAGCAGAGAAGAAACTCAAGCAGGCCAGAGGTTATGAGGAGGGGAGTGTAATCCTATGACCTCATTATGTGACTCCTGGACAGACAAGGCTCTTCAAAGCAATGCATGCCCTGCAGTGCAAAACAGGCCTCTCTTGGCCCTCAGGCATTCAGAACCCACACACAACCAAGCAGGCTCCCAGTGCCCATTAGAGAGCAATCAACCTCCCCACCCCAAATATGCCACACACGAGCCTTGCAAGCAGTAGGACCATTGGTAATGGTTGGCTGGCGCCCCCCCCCTTACAATTTAATGCCTCCTCCAGCACAAATGCCCCACAATGAGGGTTTCCCCCACAAAAAACATACTCCTTACCCAGCTCCTTCATGTCAGTGTAGCTGGGCAGAGTTCATGTTGGCTACTGGCCCTTTAAGAAGGGGCTATAACCAGGGTAAGAGGAGGTGTTAACGGTGTTGCAGGCACTGGGCAGTGAGGGATAGCACCCAAACTGCAGCACCTGTGTGCAGCCGTGGCTACAGCCAGCTCTGGAAGTTATAAGGGACTGAGTCAAGCTCAGAAGAAGCTGGTGGTGAGAGGGGAAAATACTAGTAGGACTGGACTGCTGCCTCAATAAAGAACTGTTGAAGAAGCAGCTAGAGAAAACCAGAGCTGAAGCCTGGCTAGGAGCTGGATATGTTGGATACTGTGTGAAACTCCAGAGGGTGGTGCCTGGAAGGACTAGAAGCTTGAGAGCCAGAGGGTTGCCTGGCTAGAGATATAGAGGGAGGACTGTGAATTTAAAAATCCGAACTAAGCCCCAAGCGAGGAGTGTGACTCTTGGGGCCTAATCCTGCAAGGACTCGCACTAGGGAAGCTCCACCCTGCCACAGACAGTGTTCCAGCACTGGTGACAAGTGGTTCACTGGGTTTTCACTGTGATGGTGAAGAAAGGATATGAGTACCACTACATACCACTGTGCCATGCTACGTTTCCCCCCTCATCTTGGCCACCTCAACCCTAGCTGTTCCAAAGAGTTGAACACAGTTGTTTTTCTGGATAGAGAAAAGGCCATAACAACCCCTACCCTCCCTACATGATTATGTTCCCCTTAGCCTCTGTAGCCCATGTCAACCCCATGCACACATGTGCACATGATGCTTGGGTGGCCTGTGGCCTTCATTGTGAATAGGCTTACATGACTTGATGTACAGGTTGCACTTGCCTATATGAACTCAAAGGGAGAGGCTTTAAGTTATTTTAATGTACCTTGTTTGTGTGATGGGGGGGATGCTAGTTGGGACTGGGTTGCTTTGGGAATTTCCTATGTTATGTGCCTTGCTGGAATTTTATATACAAAAAGTCCTTGGAAGTGGTTTTATGCAAGGGGAGGGAAGGATAATGAGTATTTGTAGTGTGACTACAGAGTGGTGTTCTATTCCCACACAAAATGGTGCCCATATGCTGGGGGGAGAGGAATAATAATATCCAGATGAGTAGGTACTTAAAAACGTCATCTGACAATGAGCCTTCGGGGAAGGCTGGGGTATAATTTTAAATAAATATCTGGAAATAACTATAGAAATGAGATACTGCCTTTTAATTCCATTTAGATATATTTACTTTTAAATTTTTTTAATATTAGGTAAATTAACTTAGTCTAAAATAATTCCAGAATAACTGTCACTGGTATTTTCCTTTATGTTCTATTAGTTGGGTTCACTTATACAACACACACATCTGTATATATAAAGAAATAGTACAACTGCATGGGTATTGTCCCTTGTTACAGTTGTATCGCTTATACTAATCTGTGTTGCATGGATGCATATATATTTCTGCACATCATAAAAATCTCCAAAATGTTTTGTACATACATGCCATAGAGAGATTCAGCACTACGTACAACAAATTAGCTATAAACCCACAAACATAACACAATTTTAGGACTGCATAGGAGACTTTTCCCCCCCCATGTATCATAAAATGTTTTAGCAAATTTAACTAAATGAATACAAAACAGTTCAGACAATAACTTTTATTGGGCCAACTTGTGTTGGTGATAGTATGCGAGCTTTTAGGGCACACAAATTAAACTGCAATCCAAAATGTATTTGTGCTGCAAGACCCTACTCATGAAATTTACAGTCCACACTTTTAATGGGGTGATAATTGAACAGCTAATAAAATGCACTAAGCAAGTAAAACTTAATATATAATTTAATCTGCATATATTTTGCTTGTGTTAAAATTATGGACCTGTTTATCAGATATGCTGACCATATAAGTTTCCACAAACTTGTTGGGGATGCTCAGCACTCCTGAAGTCCCCAAGTCCTTTCTAGCTCCTAAGGCCATGTTTCTTCACTGAGCACCATGTGAGCAGCCCAATTTCAAAGCTCTACAGCGAATAAGGTCTGTGCTGGCGAAGCCGAAGTGTCATAATGTAAACGTCTAGTCCCTACCCTTGCGTCCCCAAATTCTTCTTTTTTGGTCATATGCATAGATGAATCAACACAATGTAATGTATCTTATTTAAAAGCTTAATCCTTAATAATCTCATTTTCTAAATATGCTGATTACTGACACTTCTCTCACCAACCTTTCACACTTAAGGCATCTATACATGTATTACCTTAATGATGCTCTCACGTGATATGGAATGCAAATATTCCATAAACTTCCGTAACAATAATGTACCTCTAAGTATAGCTGATGGAAATATTGCATATTAAATAACTGTGTAGAAATTGTGCTTTTTTTTAGTAAAATCATTTTTTTATGGCTCTGCATTTATTCAAATCATCACTTATTCTTTATAATCCCCAAGGCATGCTTAGACTATAATATACATAACAAAATACTATTTTAAATTTGTGTATTCCTTTCAGTTTTAAAAGAGCTGTAAATCCAAATTACTGTTGTTAAGTATCCCCACTGAGAAGCATTCAGCCAGCATCCAGACTTTCCAAAGAAAACCGTATCATGTTTATACAATATATCATGTAACTGGTATTTCTTTCATAATCCAAATATTTGTCTACAGAACAGCTTGCCAAGCTTTTAAAAAATAATAAAAAAATAAAAGTTATATTAAGATAAAGCACAGGTTTTCAATTTCTGAACTTAAGCATTCTTTCTAGTTGCTGGCTCCTGGCCTGAAGATACTAGACTTTCAAACCCATCACATTCTGGCTAGTACAAAGATCAGGAAAATGAAGCCATCTTCTTTGCAATCATAATCCCCAACCCATGCTGTTAGATACTTAGGAGCATCTCAAGAAGCAAACTACCTTGTTTCAGTTCACAGCATGAACACTGCAGGGAGCTACATCACATGTAGCCCTACCTAGTCAGGTGACTCAATAGCTAATCTGATTTGGTGACTATAAAACTTTAATCAGCACAATCTAATACCATTGCATTCCACAACTGATGAGGGAAGCAGCTTTGGAGTATAATGGCAGATGCCAGTAAGAAGATTATGAACAGGAATGCCATTGATGACAATGCAGTTTTTTTTTTTTTAATGATCTATCCCACTCTTATGCCAAATAGAGGAAATACTAATAGAAGTGATCATATAAACATAGCTTTAGGAAAAAATGCAATCCAGCATTTCATTAAAATCTGGACCTGTTTAGACTTTATGCCACATGAAAATAATAGGACCAGCAGGTGAAATCCTATTAATGCTCAAAAATTAGCTATTTAACATCTCTCTCGTTGCACATGGCTCATACTGGCCAAAATGCAGTAAAATGCCACTGAACACCACTTGCTTGATAATTTTATTTTATCTAGTTTTTAGTTGTGTCTATTACAAGTTGTATGCACATTACATAAACAAAACTATTAACAGACTATATAAAAATCACAGAACCTCCTAAAAATACATCCAAGCCCCACAACAGCATCCAACCCACCCTCCTGCCCCCCATCTATTCCTCTCTCATTCCCAGAATTTAAAAAAAAAAAAAAAAACTGGGGAAAATGTCAAATTTTGCAGACTGATATATGAGCAGCAGGAAACAAAGTTAGAGTATTTCTAGAGAAAAATATCTCCTTTTCAGAGCACATTATCACCACCACTGCAATCCCAATTAAGTCCAGGAAAGAATTTAATGTATTATTCAACATCTGTGATACAATAGTTCAAGAGCTGCCCTGTCAGACTTACGTACCAACACATGAAAATATATTCTCTATGTTGAAAAAACTTTGCATCTTCAGCTGTTGGAGAATTATTAACTTCTAACCTTTTATTATAAAGTTACAAAACTTTATAATGCTGCTGGTGCTTAAGATCAGTACATTTTTAGTGGCAAAAGCAGAAGATTTCAGTCTCCATAGTTATCAATCCCACACCTTTCACAAACAGTAACCTCAATCATAAGAGCTCAAACCAGCTACTGTAAATCTGCACCCATACTTACACGAAAACCTGTAATATGAGCTGCATCACCTCAACAGAGGATTATAGTTTATCCAAAACTAACCATAATGCCTGAAAGTAAAATACTGTGTTTTTTAAAAAAAATGAGTATCTTGACTACCTCGCTGTGTTGCTCAATTCAATTTTGCTTAATTTCTTCCCATTCAATATCTTTTAATGAAAAATTAATGTGTTCTCACAAAACCTGAAAGCAACAGAAAACAAAATTCATTTGTGGGGTTTTCCTCTCTGATGTTTCATGCAAACTACAATACATTTATTTATTTATGTATACATACAAGTATTTCTAATCCGCTCCCTCTTATACAACAGTAGCTCAGGGCGGCGTACATCATAATAAAAAAACAACAATAAAATCATCTAAAATACTGCAAAACAGGTAAGATACAGTATAAAATATAATGGGCACAGTGATTGTCAAGGCAATAAAACAATAAAACCCTCCCACCTCACCTACCCCCTCCCTCCCCGAAGGCCCAGCGGAACAGCCAGGTTTTACAACATCTACGAAAAGAGGGGCGGTCCGGGGATAAGCGGGCTTCCAGAGGGAGGGAATTCCACAGTTGAGGCGTGGCCACAGAGGACATGCTTGGTTTTGTCGCCACCTGGCGTACCTGGGGGATTTTGGCCAACAGCAGGGGTTGCGAAGGAACCCGGGGTCTGAGGTGGTCTTGCAGGTAACCAGGACCCAAGCCGTTTAGGGTTTTATAGGTTATAACCAGCACTCTGAATTGGGCCCGGTGGACAATAGGCAGTCAGTGCAGAGTGCGGAGCACAGGTGTAATGTGCTCACGGTGGCCCGTCCCGGTCAGGAGGTGGGCCACCGCATTCTGCACTAGCTCCAGCCTGTCACCAGGGACAGCCCCACGTAGAGCGCGTTGCAGTAGTCTAGTCGAGAGATAACGGAAGCATGGCTGACGGTGGCCAGATCGGAGTCCAAGACTCACGGCCGCAGCCGTCACACCAGATGTAATTGGCGAAATGCTTCCTTCGCCACAGCCTCCACCTGACAATCCAGGCAAAGCTGTGGGTGAAGGAGCACCCCCAGACTATGAACCTGAGTGGCCAAAGGGGGGCAGACCCCGCCAATGACAGGAGCCACCACCTCCTCAGCCCTCCCCACCAACATCACCTCTGTCTTGTCAGAATTCAGTTTCAGATGGTTTGCCCTCATCCAGTCCCACACAGCTGCCAAGCATCGGGTAAGCACCGAGACTGCCGAACCTGGATCACTCAAAAATGAGAGGTAAAGCTGTGTATCATTGGTGTACTGATGACATCGCACGCCGAAACCTCTCATGACCTCACCCAAGAATTGCATATACATGTTAAACAGGAGAGGGGACAGAATACAACCCTGCGGGATTCCACACGTGAAAGCCCGGGGAGACGATGTACATTCCCTGAGAACCACCTGCTGCATTCTCCCTGCCAGAAATGAGCGAAACCATTCAAGAACAGTTCCATTCACCCTGGCCCGGTTCCGCAGCCTTGCCACCAACAACTCGTGATCAACAGTATCAAACGCCGCTGACAGATCCAGTAAGATCAAAATTATGGCTCTGCCCTGATCTAATTCACGGTGCAGGTCATCGATCAAGGCCACAAGCGCAGTCTCCGTGCCAAACCCGGTGTGAAAGCCAGACTATGAGGGATCAAGAAAACCGACCTGGTCCAGGAGCTCCTGTAACCACGAGGCCTCCACCCATTCAATAACCTTCCCCAAAAAGGGAAGGTTAGAGACTGGCCGGTAGCTGGCTGGAGAATCAACGCTCAAAGATGGCTTCTTGAGAAGAGGCCATACTACTGCCTGTTTAAGATGGCTCAGCACCCTTCCCTCCCTAAGGGAGGCATTGATCACCCTCACCAGCAACGGCCCTAACGTCTCCCGGCTGGTCTTCACCAGCCAGGACGGGCACAGGTCTAATTCACAACAGGTGGCCCGGACTGTCCTAAGGGCATCTGCCGCATCAGCGGGCGACACCCACTGAAACAGGTCCCACAACCACCGACAGAGCGGGGCTTCCTGTACCTCTGATTCATCCACTGTCATTAATGCAGCATCAAGATAGTGTTGAATCTGAGCGATTTTATCTGCAAAAAAAGTCAGCAAACATGTCACAGAGTGCACTGGAAAATTCCAGTTCCAGGCAGAGAGAGGCCGGACTGACCAGCCCCTACACCACCTGGAAAAACTCCGCCGGACGTGACTTCGCAGACGCAATAAGGGTGGCAAAGAACTCTTTCTTTGCTACCCGTATTGCAACAGCATAAGCTCTTAAACTGGCTTTATGCTGCAATTGGTCAGTTTCAACGTGAGTTTGACGCCACAGTCGCTCCAACCGCCATCCATCCTGCTTCATTCGGTGGAGGTCCTCCATGAACCACAGCAACCCCCGCCGTAGGCTTTCTGGAAGCAGCAGCCTGGGAGCCATTCAATCAATAGCTTCAGCCAACAAGCTGTCCCAGAAGGCAATGAGGTCATCGAGTGAACGATCATCAAGATCAGAAGGCATTTCCCCTAGAGCATTCCGGAACCTCTCTGGTTCCATAAGTCTCCAGGGGCGGACCCAATAAATTGGTCCTGCACCCTTCCGGGGGCAGACATGCGCCAGGAGACTGGTCTGGAGGAGGCAATGATCCATCCATGACAGGGGTGAAACCATTACATCCCCCACCACCAGATCCCCCGCCTCAAGGCCAGTGCAGAACATCAGGACAAGGGTATATTCCCCCCTCATGCGTCGGGCCCTTTACCCTCTGAGATAGTCCCATGGTTGTCATGGTGACCATGAACTCATGCTCTGCTCCCCCCAACCCGACATCAGTGTGGATATTGAAATCCCCTCAAGGATCGTAAGACCAGTTCTGCTAGAGCGTGTAGGGATGCTGCGGTACAGGTAGGTGCACAGTATACCAAAAGCAGCCCTAATCTGTCTCCTACAAAATCAACCATGAGGTGGACCCCCTCCATGCCCGAAATTGTCTGCACCGGATACCTCCTCACAGTCCAAGTATCCTTAAAAACAATGGCTACACCACCTCCCCGTCCCTCTGACCTGGGCTGGTGCTGTACAGAGTACCCGGCTGGAACAAGGTCAGCCAATACAGGCCCCGACTCATTGTCCAGCCAGGTCTCTGTAACACATACGAGGTCAGCCGCTTGATCCAGAATCAATTCCCGGATTGTGGTTGATTTATTGCAGACTGGCCTCGCATTCAACAGCAGCAGTTCCAGACCAGGGGCTCCTCTGATCCTGATTCCTGTATCACCTGCCAGGGGGCCTGCGTAAGGGACAGGAGCTAAGCACCTGTCCCTCCTCACAGTTGTCCTTTGCCTCCCTGAGAGACCATAGTAACCCGGGCCCATCACAATGGTTGTGGAAGCCCCCTCGGCACACTCCCCAACTCCCCCCGGTGGCCATTCCGCCAGACTCCCAAGGACATACCCCCCCATACCTTTCCTCTCTCTCTCTCCTCCCCCACCCCACCCCTCCCCTCACCAGGGGACTAGCACCCCCCACCCTTATTGAGTCATACACCCCACTCTCACTGCGGGGCCATACCCAACCTTCCCCAACCCAGTCCCTTCCCTAGCCCCACATATGCAGGGGGTGTGTATTACGTTACCCTCCTTCCTCCCCCATCCCCTTACAATATACCCTTACCAACAACCCTGAAAACCCATACCCAGCCTCCCCAAGCCCTCATCTAAGGGCCACACTCAAGGGCCCTTTGACATGGCCCTTAGGTGCGCGGCCTGCGGCTATGTCAAGTCGCTTCCCTTTTATTCCCCTCCCACCATGTGTCACCTGGGGGGGGTGTAGCTCCCAACCCCCGTCCCCACTCCTCCTGCAATGGAGCGGGAAAACAGCGGTCCCGGGGGGGCTCCGCTCCCTTCCCTCTCGGGGGCGAGCCTACCTGGCTCCCAGCCCCCAACGCTAGTCCGAGGGTCCCAGGATTGTGGTGTCAGCAGCAGCGGCACGTGCTGTGCCCCTCTACTATACATAGCTTCACTAGGGGTGCGTTCCAACGTGCATTAAAGTGTACTTACAAGTTCGGGCAGCAGGACAAGCATGCAAATTAGATGCGACTTTGATAACGTTGGAAAGGTACGCCACACATAATTGAAGCTTTTCAGTGCAGTGACAAATGTGCTGTACCGAGCTCAATTTCGCCATAGCGTATTTGTCAGTGCACCAAAAAGCTTCAACCATACGCGGTGAGCCTTTCCAACGTTATCAAAGTCATGCCTAATTTGCATGTGTCCCCCGCCAACCAAACTTACTTTTATGCATGTCTGAAAGTGCCCTAGTTCCAGTCCCAACCCTCATGTGAAAGCATTCATAAGGAAAGCACTCAATGCAACTAAAATCCGATGAAAAAGCACAACCCTGGAATTTCTGTTCCACCCTTAGATAGGCCAGGTAGGAAAAAAGGTTTTTTGTTCACCTTCTCCTTAGTGCCTTCTGTAGCTTAGTGGGGTGAAAAGAAGTGGTTGGATGTGGGAAGAATGGAATACTTGCTTCAGCATCTGGAGGGTTAAGTCAGGAGATGGCACCCCGTAAGAAAATCTCCTTCTGAAATTATGGAAAAAGTGCAAGATTTCATGTTCCAATAGTCCCCAGACTGTCCAGGAAGGACTAGCTCTACCTAGGGCTTCACAGCTGGGCAAGAGATTCCTACCCCAAGTTACCATAAACAGTAAGAGCTGCAATATGTTGTTGGCACAGAGGGCTGTCATGAACACATGGCCATTCACCCTGTGGGTAGCTGTAATGGCCTCCTGAGGTCATACTAGGTCTTGCAACAAGGTGGGGGGCAGGAGAGGTGCTTGGACCTCTGATGCTAATGGAATCAATAAAGGTCTGTGCTTTAATACACACAAATGTGGTCATCCGTGTCCTCCTTGTAGTCTCACCACAAAGAGCAACCTTGGTGTAAACTCACTGATTTCGGTGGGTTTATATCTGATAATTTTACCCAAGCAGAGTTCCTAAATATATAATCTGGGTTTAGGGGAAGCTACCAACAATGCAGAGGATGAGGAAAGAGACATGAGCCACAAACAGATGAAGGGAAGAAACTATTAGCATTGGAGGACTGTAGGCCCCAAGTATGACAACAACAAAAAACAGTTAGTGAACAACGTCTAAATATGGTTCTTGGTAGAAAAGTTTTAAGTTAGTTATTGAAAATAATTACAAACATGCCTGGTTATTGTATACAAAAATATTTTGCTAAGAAATGGGTTTTCTCAGGGTACGAAATTTGCAGATGCCTTGGACCTATTGGCACCCAGAAAACTGAGGCTGGTGACTGGTTCAAGGGTGTAATTGGGCAAGAACAGTTCAATATCAGGATAAAGCCTGGCAACTGAATATTATTTAATTTTTTGCTCCCGGAGTTTGATCTGAAATTTCATGCCCTGTTGCTTCTCCTATTATGACTTTCATCTTTTTTTCTTTTATAGATAACTCATAGAACAGCAGCAAAACACATTGTTAAAAAAGTGGAAAACATTAAGAAATGACTGCTTAACTTCCAAATAACTGGTAGTTTCAAATGCTCTGCTGTCATAGGGTGAAAACAGACATGCACATAACTCTACTTTAACATTTTTTATGCATGTTGCAGGGCTGTATTGGCACCCTATGCAGCCCTGCAATATGCAGGGTTAACCGGGGTTAAACCCTGCATATTGCAGGGCTGCATAGATTCAAGTAGGGTTAAACCGGAGTTAAGGTGCATGTCTATTTTCACCCATAGTCCACTACATATAGTGGACTACACTGTGTGCTTAAAAAGTGAAAAAGACACAAACCAATACTCACAATTTTCTTGGCCTTGGATGCAACAATATAAAAGTAATACACTCTTCATTTCTTTGGTGTCCACTAAAGGTTTACAAATCAATAGAAAAAGGAAACTGATTTAAAAGTGCTATATCAAGAGAAGATTGTCATTATACCTAGTTTCCAATGATAGAACAAACTTTGGAAATGTGTTATTATAGGACCACAGTTGTGGCCCAATAGTTAAGGCGGTAGCAAACTCTCTGAACAGCATCTATGCTGCTCAATGGGAGTCAATAAAGCAAGAACATCCGGTTGGCGACCATTCTAACTTTCCTCCAGCAACACGTGTTCTGTGATTACAAACAATGAAGGGGAGTCCAACGGCGGGATGAGGGCTGAAGGCAGGGGTGGGGTCCCCATCCCACACCTGCCTCAGCCTGCTAGTAGTGCTGCAGCAGCAGCAGCAGGATAAGGGACACCAATAGGACTGGGAGATAAAGCTATTTGTTTACAAACAACTCCTTCCCATGTGAGTGATCAGAAGTTTGTTGCCTTGTAAAGAAAATTCTTCGAGATGGCTCCTAACATTCTCACAACTGGGTTGTGCATGCTCACCATATTCAAATAATAGTCCACGTGATGGTCTTGAGCTCCTCTAGTATAAAAAGCACCCACCCCCCCTCAAAATGAGTTTCTTCCAACCCTTTCTAGGAATGTAAGAAAATTCCATGCAGGGCTGGAAGGGTAGATGTTGTGAGACTGTTTGAAGCCATCTCAAAGACCCTTCTTTACAAGGCAGCAGCCTTCTGTTCTTCTTTGTGTGGTTCCTCACAGACTCTTTTTACACAGCTCCGCCGGGTGGCGGGTCCATGGGTGCACCAGTGCATGGGCGGGGCATGCACATGGCCGCACACGCATCCCCACTCCCCCCTCCCCATCCGCCCCCACGGAACAACCGCCGTTTTCCCTGTTCTCTCCACGCGTGGGGATGAAACGGGGGGGTGAGTGGGGATGCATGTTTGGTGGGCGTGCACATGCACCACGTCGTTCACACAGGGCTCACCCACCCATGAACACGCAGAAGTATGCATGTTCATGGATGGGAGAGGCCTATGTAAAAAGGGCCACATTCTCACAACTGTCATATTATCTTAGCTAGGAATTTAGGATGTAAAACAATATCTATTCTATCTTGGAAAATCTGCAAATATGGTTCTAAGATTATTATGGCTGCTATTTCACCAACTCTTCTTAATGAAGTTATTGCTAACAGGAATACTGTCGTTAAACCCCCCACCCCATAACCAGTTTATTTGCACACCCCATACAATCAATTCATGCTGCTCTGGGGGCGAAATTAAATGGTTACGTGTGGAGGCAGTGTGAATTGATTATATCACAACAAATAAAAAACAACAATAAAACTCATAAAACATCATAGAATAAAAATAATTTAAAAAGAATAAACCCCCCCCAACATTCACTATAAACCCCTCCCCCAAATCCCCCTAACCTATCCTCCCCTCCCCTCCGAAGGCCTGGGCGAACAGCCAGGTCTTACAGGCTCGATGAAATGCCATCAGCCCCGGGGCCAGGTGAGCTTCCTCCGGGAGGGAGTTCCAGAGTCGCAGCCCGGCCATTGAGAACATCCTCTCCATTGTGGCCCCCCGTTTAACACGGGGGACCTCCAAGAAGACGCCCCCAGCAGACCGCAGGGATCGCTCTGAGGTGCGGAGGGTGAGGCAGTCCCCAAGGTATGAGGGGCCCAGACCATGTAGCGCTTTACAGATCAACACCAACACCTTGAATCTGGCTCGATACGCTATAGGCAGCAAGTGCAGAGTGCGGCGCACAGGTGTTATATGCTCCCGCTGCCTCGTCCCTGTGAGACCGGCCATCGCATTCTGCACCAGCTGCACCCTCCAAACCAGAACCAAGGGAAGCCCCACGTAGAGCGCATTGCAGTAGTCTAGCCTCGAGGTGATTAAGGCGTGAATAAGAGTGGCCAGGTCGGGCCCGGAAATGTATGGGCGCAGCCTCCGTGCTAGATACAGCTGGTAGAAGGCGGCTTTAGCCACCACCTCCACCTGCTGATCCAGACGGAGGCCCGGATCCAAAACCACCCCCAGACTCCAAGCCTGTTGGGCTACGGGAGGGCAGAACCCCCCACCCGCAACCAGAGGAGCCGGCACCTCCCTCGCCCTACCCACCACCATCACCTCCGTCTTATCAGGATTGAGCTTCAGTCGGCTCTGCCGCATCCAATCCGCCACGGCCTCCAAACATTGGGACAGCAACGAGATGGCAGGGCCTGGGTCAGTTGAAAATGAGAGGTACAGCTGAGTATCATAAGCATATTGGTGATATCGCACTACGAACCCTCTCATGATCTCCCCCAGGGGTTGCATGTACACATTAAACAAAAGCGGAGACAGGATCAAAACCTGCGGAACGCCACAGGTCAAAACCCGGGAGCTCGATGTTTCAGCTCCTAGCACCAGCCGCTGGCTTCTCCCCGAGAGGAATGAGCCGAACCACCCAAGGACAGTCCCGTCCAGACCCCCCAGGTCTCGCAGCCGTCTCAGCAGCAGTCCACGGTATCAAAAGTGGCCGAGAGATCTAACAGGATCAAGAATGTAGAACATCTTGCATCCATCTCCCGACGGAGATCGTCCACCAAAGCCACCATCGCCGTCTCAGTACCATAGCCGGGGCGGAACCCAGACTGAAAAGGGTCAAGGAAACCGATACTGTCCAGATGCACCTAGAGCTGCAGAACCACTGCCCGTTCAATAACCTTCCCTAAAAAGGGAAGATTAGAGACAGGACGGTAACTGGCGAGTGCGTCCACATCCAGCGAAGACTTCTTCAGCAGGGGGCGCACTACAGCCTCCTTGAGACTGGGCGACAACCTCCCCTGCCCAAGGGACGCGTTAACCACCCTCACCAGAACCGACCCCAATGTCTCCCTGGAGGCTTTCACCAACCAGGACGGGCATGGATCTAGTTCACAATTTGTGGCTCAAACAGACCCCAGGATCTCCACAGCATCGGCTGGCGTCACTTCCTGAAACTCATCCCAGAAAGATCGATCAGACGGCACCTCCATAACCTCGTGTCCCTTGTCTACTGCTTCCAATCCGGTGTCAAAGTTACTCTGGATCTGAGCAATCTTGTCTGCAAAGTAGATGGCAAACTCCTCACAGCGGGCCTGGGACAAGTCCCGGTCCAGGCAGAGGGAGGCTGGACTGACCAGCCCCCACACCACCCGGAACAGCTCCGCTAGGCACGACTTTGCAGACGCTATGAGGGCAGCAAAGAATTCCTTCTTTGCTGTCCTCACAGCCTCAACGTATGATCGCAAATGGGTCCTATGGAGAAATTGGTCAGATTCAGAGCGAGTCCGATGCCAGCATCGCTCTAGTCTCCTGCCTACCTGCTTCACACACCTTAGTAAACCAAGGGGCCCTGCGGCAATGAGACAGAGGCAGGGGACGTCTCAGAGCCACCCTGTCGTTGGCCTCCCCTAGCAAGATGGGGGAGGCTATCTTGCGCCTATTAAGCACATAATGCGCTTAATAGGCTGGCTGCATTTTGGGTGTCTTGACAGTAGCGGTCCCAGACCCGCCGAGCCAGACAGCACCCCTCGGCCTGCCAGCGGGACACAAAGAGGGGGGCCCATCTTGACTTCTTGGCCAGGGGCCCATTGCACCCTAGCTACGCCCCAGTTCTAGTGTGCCTGACTGATCAATTTGAATGAGTGTGTGAGGTAAGAACATGTGTGTCTAGTGTGTACGGATGCGTGTGTGTGCGATCAATCTGAATGAATGTGAGATGAGAGCATGTGTGTACCGTGTATGAATGATTGTGTGAGAGATCAGTTACAATGAGTGTGTCAGAGGTGAGAGCACATGCGTGAATGAGCGTGTGACCTCTTTTACAGAAGACGTACCCATGCAGTGGCATGGGTGGGCTTGTCTCGTATGAAAGCAGTTGCTTGTGCGCTCCTGTGAAACACGCACCTCCTCCGATCACCCCTGCACAGAGATACCTGCAAAAAACAGGTTGCTCCATGTGGGGGGGTGAGGGGGATGGGTGAGCACCTGCAGTGTTCTTGTGTGTGGGGCCAGCTTGTGCAATAACAAAACTATTAAGTTTCAAAAGAAGGGCAAATTACTTAGACAAAAAAACTTCGGCTTAAGAAGCTTGTTAAGGTGGCATTACAAATTATACTAAAATGTTAACATGACAGTAAATTGTATGTTAAGGCAATTTTATTCAACATCAGACCAATCTACATTCTTTTCTTATTCCTTAGTAAAAAGAATTATGACTTAACTGAAACTAAACTAAACATTCCTCAACACATAAGTGTTGTTCAGTCACCATACCACACATATGCAGCTTAACTTCAGTTAAGTCATCATTTTTTAAATTAATGAATAAGAAAAGAAAAATGTATAGATTGGTCTGATATTTAATAAAGTTGCCTTAACATACAATTTACTGTCATGTTAACGTTTGAGTGTAGTTTGCAATGCCGCCTTAACAAGCTTCTTAAACCAAAGGTTTTTTGTCTAGGGTATTTGTTATTTTTTGGCGAATGTGACAAACTACTATCCTCCACCTACTAATTTCTCTTTCCGTTTTTCACTTTTTAAAATAATTTAAGTAATAACAGGCAAAACTATCAATAAGGAATTGCTCATTTGCCTTGAGATAAATACATTCTGGGGGGGGGGGGCGGGGAATCCTCTTAATCGTGTTTGGTCTCTCAAAATCACTACACAACTGCTACAAGATTTGGCATACTGACGTACAGTGCGTCCAAAACAACACCCCACAATGGAGTTAGGGTACAAGAGCCCTCTCACTCCTGACTGTCTTCAGTTGAAGTTGATGGTACTTGACATCTAACACGATTGCAGGAAAGGACCCAAAAGCACCAAAGCTGTAAGCCTGAAACTACTTACACCAATGTAGTCTCCCTCAAAGGGTGTTTTAAAATGAGCAAGCTGATGGAGCACCCAGGGCCACCACCTGGCTCTACCACAGAACACCCACACAGGTGGAGTGCATGGGGAGGGATTCAAACGAGTGGCTCCATGGAGGCAGCCACCATACCTTTGGTTAGCCCCTCATGGAGCAATCTGGATTTCCTGGCATGGTTCCGTGCGTGGCCATGAGTGGGTGCTCCATGACTCAGCCGGATACATGCTCCTGCGTTCGGATCCATGGCTCCTGGGTGGCCGTGCGGGGTAGCATCTCCTCTGAAGACACCCTGTGTCAGCGAGACTTAGGGGCCTTTTCACACAAGACACTCTCCACACGCTATACATGTTGCAGGGCTGCAGTGTTGCACTATCGGTGCCCTGCAACACGTATAGTGGGTGGGTGGAGGGTGTCTTGTCTGAAAAAGCTTTATGCTGGTGCGAGTGATCTTACTATCATAACCGTAGCTGCTTGCAGAGTTTAGCCTCTACAGCTTAAAGAACTAATTAAATAAATAAATAAATAAATCTGTACCCAGCCTCTGATTTTAACTTCTGGAAATAGTAAAAAAAAGGCAAGAAAACTGGATTTTCCTGTCACTCAAAACGTAAAACAGTAGTAACCAGAGGAGGTACATTTCCCTGCATCTCTCTCCTCATTGAAAACAGCAGGAGATGATGGCCAGTTTGGATAAGAACAAAACCTCAAAAAATCAAAGAAAAACAGATTTCATAAGAACCCTTAACACCCTAAATATTGCAAGACTTAATAAAATCTTAACAACTGGCAATGCAGGTGGGTTTAGTGCAAATCGTGCCTCCTTCCCCCCCCCCCCACCCCATATTTGCAGAAGACAACAGCAGAAGAACTTCAATAAATCAGGATGATAGAAGCCGAAATTTCATTGTATGAGCTTGATCCCCAAAGTACTTGCACTGGCAGAGCTCCACTGATTTCACTAGAGCTCACTGCAGACAAGTGCTTTGAGGATCCGAACCCAACTCATTTGTTTTTCCACAGAGTCTTAGAGGTGCTGGCCATTAAATTGTTTAAATCTGTAGAAAGTTGCCACAATTCAACTACTATTTTCTTACATTTTAAAGTCCTTTAAGTAGTTCCAGTGACTGACAATATTCACACATTTGAAGTACATGCATACCTGCTTGCAAGATCAAGTTAACAAGTTATATTTCATATTTTTAAAAATGATACACTTTATAACCTATTTTGCAGATATAGGTGTTAAAAGTACAAATAGCTGTTTCAGTAGTACCAATCGCAAGATGAAGGGCACAATCCTCCAAGTAATAGCTCAGGCTCTAGAATTTAGTATAATCATGACTCCTACTGAAGTGAATGAGACTCACTCACGTATATGTAAGGGGAAGCTCTCAGACTGCAATGGGAGAAGTGTGTATAGGCAGTGTCAGAGCACAGTGACAGTCTTGGAGATGAGGGATGGTGTGCAAGCCCTGAGTGCGCCAACCGCCCCCTTCCCTGGGCTGTTTGGGAGCCGATGCTTTGGGCCTGGTGGATGTGGGTTCCAGCCAGCCCAGGGGGAGTAGCGGGGTGGTTGGTGCACTCAGTGCTTGCACACGCACACACACACACTCAGCTGTCACTGAGTTCTGAAAGTTCCCTACATGTGAGGTAACCCATGGCCACCTTCCAAGGGGCCATGGCTTTCCTCCATGTCAGGGGCTCCTGCTGCAGTCTATGGAATTGTCCCTGTGCGTGGAGGTGCACCTGACGAAGCTTGTAGACCGCAGACATTGCAAGACTATACAATACAATTTGAAACCTGGCTAGCACAAAGGTATTACCTAAATTTACACTGAAAATTAACATGGATTAAGTCGTCTTCTACATTACTGTGCACTGTTGCTACAGGCTACTGAATAACTTATTAAACTTCCACATGAAGACAATGATTCAAAAAGACTACCACACATGCTTATACTGGCTACCACAAGGTTGCTACCTCTCACATTTGTACTAGGAGTCTCATAATTTTATGGACTTTTAAAAGCCAAAATATAAGAGCTAAAAATATTTCAAATACATTTTAAAGTTCTTGATTTCTAAAATACACAAGAAAACCAACAAGTAGAAACTGTTCATAACTTCATGATTTCGAATTAACCAGTTCACAAGCTTTGCTTCGCAAAGCAGACTACAAGGTAATCAGTTTTAAAAGTTCTTTAAAAAGCAATGTGTCCTTACCAACCAGTTCACTAGTAAAATTAAAGGAGAGATGGGAGCTAAGTTTCTCACAGTAATAACAATATTCAGGCACCAAAAGCCTGCAATGAATTCCACAAAGGAATCTGTACGTGTAAAGCACAATTTATATCTGCAACCTTAAAAACTGGGCTGTAAAACGGTAGACAGTCACTTCTGACAAGAGCCACCATACAGGTTCCTCAAAGCCACATGCAGCTCCTGAACTGCTATAGGAACATCTCTGGTCTAATGGAAACAAGCCCTTAGAATAGTGGTTCTCAAATGTTCTGATTGCATAATCACCGAGATTAAAATGCAATGCACTGTCCCAACATATAAAGAATGCAAAATATATCACATACCAATCGGGATTGTGACCCCATCTGCAGATGCCATCACCCCCAACAAGTTTGGGAACTTCTGCCTTAGAAGCTAATCCTGTGCCTAGCATCTGCACACAGAACCCTACACCAGCCTTCACTAAGGGTGCTGCTCCTCCATCCATTGATGTCAGTGGCTAAACTCACAACTTTCAAAGTGGAGGATTGCACATTAAATCAGCATGGCTTCAAAGCAAGCATTAGGAATCAACTGCAGGATTGGGCCACAGTGGAGGTCATTAGGGAGTCAGTCAAGCTGTGTCTTGACTTCCAGGAATCCAGTGTCAACCACTTTTCTTCCCACTCCACAGCAGGGGTGGGGAACGGCAGGCACACAGGCCAAATGCAACCCATGGCTAGTTTTTATTTGGTCCATGGATCATGTTCCTACCCCCAAACACCAAATGCCTAAGCTCTGAAGGAAGCAGAGATAAGGGCAGGCATGACAGATCCATGACCTGAGCCACTGTGGTGTAGTGGATAAGGGACCTAGGAAGCCAGAGTTTAAATCCTGCTCCAGTCATGAACTCACTGGGTGGCCTTGGGCAAATCACAACCTCTCAGCCTCAGTTCCCCATCTGTAAAATGGGAACGTGTGCATGTGTCCATCTTTCCCTGTGTCTTGTCCCCCTCACCCATGTTCATTTTAAGACTAAGCTTAGTAGGCAGGGGACCAGTCTCTGAAAATCTCTGACTGTAAAGCACTGGGTACACTTAGTAGCACTGTAAAAATGATAAGTAGTAGTAGCTCCATTATCTTGACCTGTCTTCCAGTACACACCCTTACCCCACCTTTCTATTCAGCCCGCAGAGCTTCCAACTGGTCGCTGGAAGGGGACAGGTCCTCACCCCTGCTCTAGCGATCTCACCCCCTTCATGTCTCGCACCCATGGTCTAAACTACTGATTAACAAGATTTTTTCTGTGACCCCATTTTTAGCATTAATACAATTCCGTGATCCCAAACAGCAACACACACATCAAAGTGTATCAAATATCAACCAGGATTGTGACCCCCAGCCCCACCAGATGGCAAAACCCCATGGAGTCCCAGAATCTGGGGACCTTTGAACTAATCCCAGGCCATTAGTTTTACGACGCTGAGTGCTACAAGCAACGACTCAGGGGGACAAGACGTCAGTGCCGCCCCCTTCTCCGTACATGGGGGAAGGAGCCGTCAATCAGCTGGAGACAGCCATGGAGGAGGCAACGAAGGGGGGGCAAGTGACACGCTGACCCCTGTGCATGCGGGGAAAATATTTCCGTCCAGTGTCAGTCTGACCCGGCGGGAGGAGAGGACAGAGAAAACAACGCCCGGACGGACGCAAAAACTGAAACGAGAAGCAGGTTACCCCACACCCACCTCACTCACCTGCCCGACCAGGAGCCTCAGGATGGTGCCCCTCCCCACGCGAGGATCACCACGCCTCCCAATAACTCTTTTTCCTATTGGCTGGTGACGCTCCGAAACCGTTTTCCCATTGGTCAGGGGAGGGAGTCCTTCCCAGCGTCTCCTTTCCCCTGTCAACCGCGGGGAAGCTAAGATGGCGGCCTTGGCGACCGGCGGCGCGGTGCGGAGCGAAGGGGCCACCAGTTTCCAGAGGAAGGTTCAAGTCAGTGGCCGCTTGGCTGCTATCGCAGGCACCAAGCCCTCGGTGCGCCACGGGCAGCTGCTGATCTCCAGCGGTCTCCCCTCCCTGGACTGTGTGCTAGGTTGGTGCAGAGCCGGGACCCGGCCTCGCAGCGCAAGAGGCTCTGACGCCCTTTTCTTGTCTCCTCCCTCCCCAATCCCTTCTTATTTGTCCCCCAGTTGCTGTCCCCTCACCCCCGGTTGCTGGAGTTTGTGTCCTTATCTGTTTATCCCATCCCGTCGCCTCGTCTGTTCTTCCTTAGCCTACCCCCCCTCCCCCCAATTAGTGGGAAAGGAAGAGGAAGATGCTTCTCGAGCTACACACACCTTTCGCTTCCTTTTAGGGGACCTGCCTAAAGGTCTTGAGAGCCATGTTTGTAAGGTTGCACAGATTCGTTTAAGGCCTGTTTTAACTCTTCCTAGGGGGGATGAAGGAATTACTGTGCTCTCCCCCCCCCCGCCCCCCACTCCCCCCCCCCGTAATTGTCACCCCTCGTTTGTCTAAAGATTTATTCATTCAAACGTCCTATAAAGGGATGGGTTAGTCGTCTTCAGAAATAGTGCCAAATATGTTCCTACTTTATTCCATTGTTGGTACATCAAGGATATATTGGGGTAATACAATTCTTCAAGCTGTGGACTTGAATCCCACTGTTCTCAACTTGGAGACAATCTATGTTTTATATTTGCCATATGTAACCGGTACAGATATCTCCAGTGCAGATAAACTGTTATTCATGCTTGTCCTGTTCATGCTGTCAAACAGGTAAATTCCACCAGTGTCCTTATTGGCTTAGTTTGGCTATGCTAGCAGGGCTGCAATAGTATTAAATGACTACTGTTGACTGCTGAGGAATATCTCCAAAGTTAGTTTTGAGATCTGGCAGGTTTGACTCCAATCTTGCATTCTTTGAAGAAAGTTTTACTGCTGTGTTTTTATTGTGTGCAGGTATCTACTAGTAAGATTCCAAATGCTGATTCTGTTCCTTCTATAAAAATATTCTTCTGCATTTTTACACCTTTTTTCTTCACATGCCAAGTGTCAGGATTTGCCTCCTATAAATCTCATCCAGGGATGTTGATACATATTTGAGGAGGAAAAACCCCTTCTACAGAAAAAACATAGGTAGCTGCATCTCAGTATATCTATAAAGTTTGCAATGTACTTTGAAAGAAAGATAGCTGAAAAGTAAAACATTATATCAAACTGCCCTGATTGTTGTTTGTAAAACTGTTCGCAACATACACTGAAGATGTGGACTAACCAGTCGTGGAACAGGAGACTACTTCTGTCTCCATGTTAACAAGTAAACCACAGTTACAAAAGTGATGGCCAAACTTCTGCTTCCATGACCCCATTTTGACATTTAATTATAATCCTGAAACACTGGACAGTCAAAAGAAAGCACGCAAAGTACACCGATTATCAGTCAGGATGACTACTCCCACTTGGGGTCTTGATTCACAATTTTGGAACTTCTGAGTTATATTATAATATTAAGGTACAAACTGCGTCTTATGGGGATGGGTCGCCATGAGCACATTACACCTGTACTCTGGTCTCTGGTCTGGCTGCCTATAGTTTTCCAGGCCCAGTTCAAGGTGTTGGTTTTGACCGGTAAAGCCCTTTACAGCTTGGGCCCTGATTACCAGCAGGATCGCTTCTCTCCCCCGTCTAGAGCGACGCCTGCGGTCGTTGGGAGATGCCCTCCTCAGAGTCCCCCAGGTTTCACGGGTGGTGACAATGAGGAGGGAGTTCTCGGTAGCCATGCTGAGGCTGTGAAGCTCCTTCTCAACAGAGGTCCGCCTGGCCGTGAACCTTCCCTCCTTTTGTAAGAAATGTAAGACCTGCCTGTTCCACTGGGCTTTGGGGGGAGGGACGGGGTGTCTTATTTTGTTTTTATATTAAGTCTTTTTAACTCTGCCTTTTTCTAGTTTATTTACTGTGATTTTATTGGTTTTGATTGTTTAAATTATATGCACTTTTTAATGTTGATTTTATTATGTTATACGCTGCCCCAAGCTGCATTGGCAGGAGGGGGCGGCATAAAAATTGAATAAAATAAATAATTTGGTAAACTTCCACCCCGAAATCCTGTGCATCGTCTAAACAAACCTGTACTTTAGTTTTAAACATTCAAAAAATTACTAGATTCAGAGGTTTTATATTTATTGCCATCTCCTCTCAAGGGAAATATGTATAAACATATTTAATTATAAATTCTGCTTTAATAAACTTTCCAAAGAAGGAAATATGTGTATATTATTTTTTATTTATTTATTTATCAATTTGTACCCCACTTCTCCTGCGAAAGCAGCTTGGGGTGGCTAACAATATTAAAAAATAAAGAAAATACAAAAACAATATCTAAATATAATACATAATAAAACACACATTAAAACCACGCACCTATATATATATATACAAATAAAAAACCAGCCTGGGGAGGTCATAAAAGCACCAACATAAATACCATATCACCTTAACCCACAATCCCCCACCCTTCATCCCTCTCCCTTACCAAACGCCTGGTGGGAATAGCCAGATCTTACATTGTCTACGAAAGGAGGAAAGGTCGGGGGCCAACCAGCCTAGGTGCAGCCACCGAGAATATCCTCTCCATTGTCACCCCCCGAGATACCCGGGCGACTTCAAGACGGGTGCTCCCGGCCGACTGCAGGGGTTGATCCAGATAATGTGAGATTCAGTTTAATTGAGCCACAGAAAAGACCATCCGCCAAAAGAGCAACTTCTAAAACGTATCTATTTCCGTGAGTTCCAAATGAAAGTGACCTGGCAGATTTGCAATACTGGTGGTTTTTAAACAAGTGCCTCCTCACCCGTCATGCATATTGCAGAGCCACATCGGTGCCCCATGCAGCCCTGCAACATGCATGATTGGTGGCTGATCGGTGGGTAACAGGTGTGGAGGTGCTTGTCTAAAAACGCCCACTGTCTGCTTCCCTGTTCTGAACTTTCGGTAACCTTCCAGCCAAAGGGAAAGTCTCTTCTTTCTGCTTAATCCATATAGTTTTCTGTAGATGTGTGATTGTTTACTAAATCTGTTACAAAATCTTATTAGTACCTTTTGAGACCTCTGTATAGGTTTCTCTCGGTTACTCATTAGGAAATTCACAAATAAATGATAGTGTGATACAATATATTTCATTGTTACCAGGATCTTTCAAGGGAAACAAACTTACGTAAAAGAATGATCTCCATGTTTAATGTAATACAATTTTGTTATGCCCTTATTTTGTATCTCAGTTTCTCGTTTGGATTGGGAATTTGAGAGCTGTTATCTTCATCAGTTTCATCTTTATAGTCTGGAATCCCTAATATTGGGTGTTCTTAAACTAGCAAGGTTGGGGGTGGGTGTGTGTCCGTGGCCACTGAGTGGCACAACTGTGGACCAGCCACTTGTGTAGCGAGTGGGGATGGATTATAACAGGCGTCTCCGAGCGTGGCTACCGTGGCAGCAGCCTCGCGCTCCACCTGCCTCGGGGGAGGGGGAAGCGCACCGAGGCTGGCCTTTCAAATCAACATGTCCCAGGTGCACTGGGAACTTGGCTCCCCAGCTCTTGTGGCCAGTTCTTGTGACTTGCAAAGGCTGTGTTTCCATCCACAGTGTCTATGAGTGGGGACCTGCCTGCTGGTGTGAGTGGCCACCTCAGTTCATATGCGCAGGAGATGTGAGCGCGCCCATTCCCATGCACTTTTTTTGGGTTTCCCCACATGGTGCACTCCGGATTTCTCGACAGTGCACCAAGTGGCCATGAGTGGATTCTGAGTGGCTCACGGGAGCGTGCATCCCCCCCCCCCCACGCCACCTTCAGACTGGCAGTCGGATGAGTGGCTCCTGTGTGGCCATAGTTGGTAGCATCTCATTTAAAAACACCCACCGGGAGAGAGAAATACACCCACAGAGAAAAGAAATAATTAAGGGAATGTAAGACTTAAAAAGAGTATATGTAGGAAAGTATCCTCCTTGTATTTCTTGAACCGGCATTCAATGGTATTCAAGTTACTATGCTGAATGTTAGTTATACCAATTTTTCCTAAAACATTTTTGTCTGTAATGGGAAAAGTATTGTGCCTAATACTTTTTCTTTTGTATCTATCAAAGCTACTTACAAATGTGCTCTTTAAATGATTAGAATGATAGACGGGTAGCGGTTTTCAAAGGAAGAGTTCGTTGATTTCAGGACCAAACAGCTATTTTTTTTCAACATGCCACTGATATCCAGTGTGTAAACATAAGATGTTTGCTTTTGACTAAACCAGTTCAAATAGATTGATCCAATTATATTAGTAAAACACTTTGATTAAAGATGCTATATTAATGTTAGGAGTTAAGTGCACTGATATTTCCCCAAGTTGTCAGTTTGTTTTTGTTGTACAGTTCCTTAAAGTTCATACCTTTTGCTTATGAAATAAAATATTTTTAAATGATCTATATATGCACTAAGCACATGTTTTGAGTAAATTAATGTACTCCACAATCCTATCATTCAGTGTGAATAATTTACTCCTTTCAAATGTACATTGGATGTCTTATTTATAGCACAATCCTTGGGCAGTTTAGTGGAAAGGGTTAACACTGGCACTGTGTGACTCTGGCTGTTTTTAGACTAGATGCTACCCCACATGGCCACCCAGAAGCCACGGAACCCACCACCCATCTGAAGGTGGACTGGGGTGATGCACGCTCTGGCACACACTCATGACCACACCTGGAGCACTGCTGGGAAATCCGGAGTGCTTTGTGTAGGGCAAGACAAATAGCCCCATGGCAACGGGCAGCCATGAAGTCGTTGCCTGTATGAACTGGAGCAGCCAGCCACACCAGTCTGCCACTCGTAGGCCCTGTGGGCAGAGAACATGGCCTTTGCAACTCACAAATACTGACTGGGAGTGCTGGGGAGCCCGGGTTCACCAGCGTTCATGACGGGAACATGTCAAGTACAAAAGCTAGCCTGGGGCACGTTCCATCCCCCGCCATGGTCCATGGCAGAGGGAGTGTGTGGCAGCCTCCATGGCCAGGGTAGCCACACTGAGAGCTGCCTGTTTGAATTCCTCCCTGCACAATCCACTTGAGTGAGTGCTCTCTGGCAGTGCCATTCAGCAGTCACAGACTCCCCCGTCCCCAGTCACATTGTTCATTTAAAAACATCCTCTGATTCACTTTAGTGGGACTTGAGCTTCTGATAAGGATGAGTGGCGTTGCTGAACATACTGAAGATTGTGCTACGAGTCTCTTACAAAGATTCAGCAGTTGTCGCTTGCCTTCAGGCTAGTGTTAAAAATTCCAACTTCCATATTGCTTTCCCCCCCTGCTGTCAGGAATAGGAGTGACTTTGCAAACTGATTATCAAACGAGGTATAAATGACAACATAAAGCCTTTCAGAAGTCTGAGAGTTTAATACCTTTAATTCCTCATGGTTCGGTCAGCTTTTCTACTGCTTTTATTTTTTTTATCCCCTCAGTCATTTCTTTTTCTCCTTTAAGCAACCCACCTCCAACTAGATACATTGTATTTTAATAAACTATCTTTAAAGCCTAACCTTTGGGCTTTATTGTGTTTTGGCACAATAACACAGAGGTTACCATGCTTGTACTCTTTTTCTGCAATAGCAACAACATTTGTTAAAATTAAGATATTCTTCTCAATTTAGCTAATGATCCTAAATGCACTTGCACTGGCAGAGCCATGTTCAAATTCAGCAGGGCTCTCTTAGCAAAGCGTATTTAAGATCACAACCTTTATATCCTGTATTCCCAAAGTCTATCTTGTAAGATCCCAAAGCTGGGCTTAAGCGTACTATTGTTATAATAAGTAAATATTTATGTTCGTATTCTGTATCAGTTTGTTCACCCTGCTGTTCTGAGGAAAAAACCTCTTCAGTTTAATTGACTATGGAGAGAATGAATTCAACTCTTGTAAGAGATCAGTTTTGAAACTTGCATATTGAACTTCTGTAATATATATTACATCTGCCAACTCTACTTACATATTTCCTGAGCCACACCGGGGAGTGACTTGGGTGCCTTGGTCCCTGTTTGTGACTTCCACCCCCTTCCCAGTGGCAGAAGGAGAGGAAGGCGGAACCAAGGGGGCTTCCCCCGGTGGCTCAGGAGCAGGGTTTCCGGCCCGAGAGGGCTGAAGAGTGGCGTCCCTGTCGGCTCCGCCGCAGGCGTGCGCCAAGGGACCCTTAGGTGTGGCCCTTGAGTGGGGCTCTTGGGGCTGGGGTATTCCGGCCGGGTATTCCATGCAGCATCAGCCGCGTTCAAGGGGATGGTGTAGCCATGATGTACAAGGAGGGTTGGACTGTGAGGAGGTATCTGGTGCAATCCATATCAGGTATTGAGGGTCTTCACCTTGTGTTTGATTTGGCAGGTGACTGTTTGGGAGTGCTGCTTGTATACCATGCACCTACCTGTGCAGCAGCCTCCCTACATGCTTTGGCAGAGGTGGTGTTCGGCAGTGGTGTTGCGGTCCCTGAAGTCAGTAGTCTTGGGAGACTTCAACATTCATGCTGACCTTGTGGGAGCATGAGTTCATGGCTGCCATGGCAACCATGGACCTGTCCCACAGAGTTATTGGCTCGACACACCAGGGGGGACGTACCTTAGACCTTGTGTTTTGCACTGGCCTTGAGGCGGGTGCTCCGTTAGTGGGGGGAGTTATCAGCTGTACCCTTGTCATGGATGGACCATTACCTCCTGCAGGCTTCACTCCTGGCATATGTCTGCCCCCCAAAAGGTGCAGAACCGATTCGGATGGTTCACCCCCGGATACTGATGGAACCTGATTGGTTCCGGAAGGTGAGTTTCCCCCTGACCTTGACAACTGTTCCATCGATGACCTGGTCATGTTACGGAATACCTTGCTGACGGAGGCCATTGATTGGGCAGCTCCTAGGCATCTGCTGCCCAGGTGACAGCCCCGCAGGCCTCCTTGGTTCTCTGAGGAACTGCGGGGGCTGAAGCGAGAAGGGCGGCGGTTGGAGCAACGGTGGCGTCGTTTGCATGCTGAAACAGACAGATTGCGTCATAGAGCCAATTTACGGCCCAATGCCGTAGCTATGCAGGCAGCAAAAAAAGGAGTTTTTTGCTACCCTCATAGCATATGCTAAATCCCATCCAGTGAAGCTTTTCCGGGTGGTGCAGGGGCTGGTCGGTCCGGCCTCCCTCCGCCTTGAGGTGGAGTCATCTCCTGCTCACTGTGACATGTTTGTGGATTATTTTGTGGATAAAATTGCTCGGATTCACCACAACTTCGATGCCGCAGTTAATACATATGGGGAACTGGAGGTTATGGAAGCCTTGTCTTGTCCAGTTTTGTGGGATCAATTTCAGTTGGTGACAACCGTCGATGCGGTTGGTGTTCTTGGGGCTGTTAGGGCCACATCTTGTGAATTAGATCCTTGCCCATCCTGGCTGATTAAATCTTGCCGGGAGACAATGGGGCCGTTGCTGGGTGGGGTAGTCAACGCCTCCCTTCAGGAGAGCACAGTGCCAGACTGTCTCAAAGAGGCAGTGGTTCGGCCTCTGCTCAAGAAACCATTCCTTGAAGTTGACTCCCTTGCCAGTTATCGACCTGCTTCTAACCTTCCCTTTTTAGGGAAGGTTATTGAACGGGCAGTGGCTCAGCAGCTGCAGAGACATCTTGACCGCGTTGGTTATCTGGACCCCTCTCAGTCGGGATTTTGTCCAGGGTATGGCACCGAGACGGCGCTTGTGGCTTTGGTGGATGATCTGTGCTGGAAAATGGACCGGGGTCGTTTGACCCTGTTAGTTCTGTTAGATCTTTCGACTGCGTTTGATACAGTTGATCATGAAATGTTGGTGACGCGTCTGCAGGACTGTGCAGGGGTGGGTAGGACTGTTCTTGAATGGTTCCGCTCTTTCCTTACCGGTAGAATGCAGCGAGTGGTTCTTAGGGAGTTTTTTCATCATACCAAGACACCTCGTGTGGAGTCCCATGGGGTTCGCTTTTGTCCCCTCTTCTGTTCAACGTATACATGCAGCCACTCGGTGATGTGATCAGGAGGTTTGGCGTGCGGTGTCATCAATATGTTGTCACCCAGCTGTATCTCTCTTTTTCAACAGACCCAGGCCCTGCAGTCTCATACTCTGTGTTTGACGGCTGTGGGGGACTGGATGAGGCCTAACCGACTGAAGCTGAATCCCGACAAGACAGAGGTGATGTTGGTGGGTAAGACGCTGGAGATGGTGGCCCCTGTTATTGGTGAGGTCTGCCCTCCGTTGGTATCCAAGGTACGGAGTCTGGAGGTGCTGCTCGACGCGCAGCTCCACCCGGACGTCCAGATAGAGGCTGTGGCGACTCGAGGAGATTCACCATGCCGCACTTGTAGCAATGGGAGAACCCGTGGTAATGGAAGCCCCACCATGTCAAGTTGTATGGGATCAGTTTCAGTGGGTGTTGCCCGCTGAGGTGGCGGATGCCTTTGGGACTGTCAGAGCCACCTGTTGCAAATTAGATCCATGCCCATCTTGCCTGGTAAAGGCCTATCATGAGACATTAGGACCGTTGCTTGCCGGGGTTGTCAGTACCTTCCTTAGGGAGGGCAGACTGCCGGTCCGCCTTAAAGAGTCGGTGGTGCGGTCTCTGCTCAAAAAACCATCGCTTGACAGTGACTCCCTGGCCAGCCTCTAACTTTCCCTTCGTAGGGAAGGTTATTGAGCAGGTGGTGGCTCGGCAGCTTCAGGGGCATCTGGACCATGTCTGCTTTCTTGATCCTTCGCAGTCCGACTTCTGTCTGGGGTTTGGCACTGAGACTGCACCTGTGGGTTTGGTCGACAACCTGCACCTGGAATTGGATCAGAGCAGATTGTCTTTGTTAATTCTATCAGATCTGTCAGCAGTATTTGATACTGTTGACCATGAGATGTTGGTGGCTTGGCTGTGGAACTGGACTGGGGTGGGTGAAATTGTTCTTGAACGATTCCGCTCTTTCCTGGCCGGGAGAACTCAGCAGGTGGTTCTTGAGGAATGTTCGTCATCTCCCCAGAACCTCACGTGTGGAGTCCCGCAGGATTCTATTCTGTCCCCCCTCCTGTTCAACGTGTACGTTCAGCCTTTGGGCGAGGTTGTGAGAGGGTTCAGCGTATGTTGTCATCAGTATGCCGATGACATGCAACTCAACCTCTCTTTTTCTGGAGACCAACGTGTTTGGTGGCTGTGGGGGATTGGATGAGGACGAGCCGTCTGAAGCTGAATCCTGACAAGACCGAGGTGATGTTGGTGGGTAGGGCAGGAGGTGGTTATTTTATTTTATTATTATTAGCAAGCATTTATATAGTTCCAGCGGTGTACCTGGCGCTTTACAAAGTAATGGAATAGACACGGTCCCTGCCCTAGAGCTTACAATCTGAGAGACAGAGGAGGTGGGGGAGACGAAGGAGGAGGAACAGACCGACAAGGAGTGTCATGAAGATGCGAGGTCTCGGGTGCGTGTGCTTGGCTTGGTTACATTGGGAATGATGGCTGGCTGGTCCTTGTGGTGAAGATACGAGTACATAGACCTCAGGTAACAGATTGAACTGGATGGTAGGTATCAGCAGGAGTTAGGAGAGGGGTATGAGCAGTGGGGGAGGGCAGAGCGGAAGAGGTGGGTCTTGAGTAGGGATTTGAAGGTATGAAGGGAGGGGGCGAGGCAGATGTGGGCAGGAAGGGAGTTCCAGACTTGGAGGGCAGCTAGGGAGAAGGGACAAAGGAAGTTAGGGGAGGCGTGGGAGGATGAGAGAGGGGCCAGAGGAAGAGCGGAGTTTATGGACTGCAGTACGGAGGGAAATTAGCGCAGAGAGGTAGGGGGAAGCAAGGTTGTGAAGAGCTTGGTGTGCTCTTCGCAAGGTTGTGAAGAGGAGGTGTGGTGGCTCCTTTTGTTGACGGGGTCTGTCCTCCTCTGGCTACTCAGATCCGTAGTCTAGGGGTGCTTCTCGATTCACAGCTCTGCCTGGATTTCCAGTATACCAGTGGTGAGGAGCGCCTTTCGCCAGTTGCATTTGGTGCAACGACTGGAGCCGTATGTCTCAGATTCTGACCTGGCCACCATCATCCATGCTTTTATCATCTCTAGACGACTACTGCAATGCACTCTACATGGGGTACCCTTGGTGACGGCCTGGAGGCTGCTGCTAATGCAGAATGCGGTGGCCCGCCTCCTAACAGGGCTGGGTCTCCGCAAGCACATTACACCAGTGCTTTGTTCTCTGCACTGGCTGCCTATTGTCTTCCGGACCTGATTCAAGGTGCTGGTATTGGCCTATAAAGTTCTAAACGGCCTGGGTTCTGCCTACCTGCAGGACCGCCTCATACCCGGGCCGTGGTGTGGCCCTTGCGGTTGGCTGGGGAGGTCCCCTGGGTTTCCTGGGTGGCGACGATGGGGAGGGCGCTTTCAGTGGCAAATCCTAGACTGTGGAATTTCCTCCTGATGGCGGTCCGCCTGGCCCCTGACCTCCCCTCTTTCCGAAGACAGTGTAAGACCTGGCTGTTCCACCAGGCCTTTGGTGAGCGAGGAGGGTAGGGAGGTGAAGATTGGGGGGTAGGGGGGATCGTCTTGGTTTTGCCTTAATGTTTACAATGTTTTATAAGGTTTTTATATGTTTTAATTACTGAATTTGATTTTATTGTGGTGTTGTGAGCTGCTCCAAGTTGCCTGTGTGCAAGAGGAAGCGGATTAGAAATACAACAAAATTAATATATTTAAATTTTTATCCCATCCTTTCCTTGGAAAGGCTCAAGGCAGCTTACAAAATAAAAAATAGGCTTTGCAATAAAATATTAGGTTGAAACAAGTAGATCCTAACATTCTTGTGATGCAGTCAGGACCTAATGATCTGTGTACTGGAAAGTGCAACTGTGAAACACAAAGGTTTTTTCATTGAAATTGTGGCACAAGATATAATAGTAGTGAGACTTCAAAATGTAATTGAAGTACGATGTTATGGCAAGATGATGTGACAATATTGCCACTTCTGAAGCTGGTACACACGTCCTCTGTTTGCCATGTTACTAAATAGTGAAAATAATACAATTGCCATGCAAGTTCAGAAACATTTGACTGAACTGTTGTAAATTTCACATTTTTTGCTTGCACTTTTAACCATAGTTGCATAGCAAGACTGATGTAGTGCAACGCTACTGGATTTTTAATTATTTTCAGTCACATGACAATTTTCCTTGTCATTCCCCCCCCCCCAAAAAAACCCCCCCAATTTCCATTCATACACCAAACTAGTGACTGTTGTTGCTTCTCTTTGCTTGGCAAATCTAGATTCTAGACCATCCAAATGTGATTAGTGTTTAACAGCAGGATGAGGGGTTTGATTGTCTTTTTAATAGCCAAGCTTCCTCTATTAGGATACAGTGACAACTTGTATCTCATTACAGTGATTTAGGTTGGACCTAGGTTTAGGGTTGATCTTTAAACCTGGGGTGATTTCAGATGTGACACGGTTAAATTCACCACAGTGACCCCCCCCCCCCGTGAATGGCGTCACCACGGGCCGTGGTGAGACGCGCGGCCCCAACAGACGTGACCGGGGCGGCACCACCGCCCGGGGCCAACCGGAGAGAACACGGCCCAGGGGAACCCAACAGACGAGACGTGGTGGCGAGAACCGCGGTGGGAGACCCACAAGGCACCGGGGATTCGCGAACGCAAACATGGCCGCCGAAGGGCAAATGAAGCCACAGAAGGCGGAGGGTACTGCCCAGGGAAGGGAAACACGAAGGGAGGGGGTGAAGGGAGCTGCAGCGCGAGCAGGGCTCCCAAACAGCGGCCGCACGGACCACGCGCAATTCAAAACGAGAGGCACTCTCACACTCATGATGCAGCACATCCACACAACAAAGGGGGGCCGAGCAAGAGGGCAGAGTGAGGCACACACCACGGGCGGTCAGGGAATCCCCCGGCCACTCAGGGGTGTGTCCAGGGGTGTGTGGGAGAGGGCAGCCAGGTACCTAGCGCTGCAGCTTCCCATGCCCATCCAGAGGTGCACGTGGGCTGTGCCGAGGGCTCATCAGTGGTGGCAGAGGGTGCTGGCACGGTGGGACGATGTCACCTGGGTCAGACACTTCTGAATGGACAGGCGCACCCTTATTCACCTGGCGGAGCGGCTGCGGGAGTGACTCGACCCCCTCAGGACCGATATGCAGGACCCCATTCCCATTCCACAGCGGGTCGCCATTGCTGTGTGGGCCTTGGCCACCCCGGACTCCTGCCGGTTCGTTGCCCAGCACTTTGGGGTGGGACTCACCACTGTGGCGTGTTTGGTGCGGGACTTCTGTGAGGCTGTGGAGGGGGTGCTCATGGAGCGTGTTATCCAGCTGGTCGATCAGGACACCGTTATGGCGGGCTTCCTAGACCTGAGCTTCCCCAATTGCCTCAGGGGGATCGACGGTACCCATATAGAGATCATGCGGCCCCCGGACGACGATGAGGCTGAGTACATCAATAGGCACAGGTACCACTCGCTACAACTCCAGGGCCTGGCGGACCATCGTGGCCGCTTCACTGACATCTTCACCGGGCACTCGGACCGCAGCCATGACACCCGCATCCTCACCATATCCCCGCTGTTTGCTGCATGTACCAGGGGGACTTTGTGGATATGCGAATGACCTGGATAGAGGGAGTGATGATGCCCCCATGCATCATAGGCGATCTGGCATATCCCCTGAAGCAATGGCTGATGAAAGCATTCCCTGTGGCCATAACCCCAGCCCAGCAAGGTTACAACACTCGTCTCAGCACCGCCCGAACCATGGTCGAGAGGTCCTTTGTTGCCCTCAAGCAGTGGTGATGATGTCTAGTCGGCTGGCTAGAGTATACGTTGGAGACCTCATCTCTTGTAATTGGAGCCTGCTGTGTCCTCCACAACATATGCGAGTCAGATGGGGCCGCTCTGGACAACCCCCCCTCACGCCGGCTACCCGGCCCCGTACTGCTGTATGCCGACGTGCCCATCCCCCACGAGTGCCGCTATGCCAAGCGCATCAGGGCTGCGCTGGCCCGTCACCTTGAGCGGCTGGCCCGCCCCTGAGGCCCCTGTCGCCTGGACCCTCCCAACGGGTCCGTACAGCGACTGCAGCCACACCACTTCAGCAGTAGCCCTGTATCTTCATGGAATAAAACACTCGAACATAGTAAGGTGTGCCACTGACATTTTATTGTGCTCCCCCATTACTACCCAGAACCCCGGTACACCCGTGTGCCCATAACCCCACTAACACCCCACCCCCCGGTGGCGCCGGTTGCCCCATCCCTTCACCATCCCCTATGCTGCCATGCCCCTGGTACCCCTTGACTGGCCCCTCCCCCTACCAACCGGGATGGCAGTTGCTACCAACCCCCCCTCATCTGAGGTGGAGGTGCTGTCAGCCGGCAGGGCTACCCCTGCCCCCTGTCCACCGCCCCTGGCGGCCCCCTGCCCCTCTTGCGCAGTCCGTGCCAGCTGTGGCCACATCGGGGCCGAGCGGACTGGCTGCTGGCGTCTGTGCTGTGGGGGAATGGGTCCCCAGATCCGCGGCCCCATATGCTGTTGCGGGGACTGCAGCGCTGCAGGGCCTGCAGTGCGGCCGGTGGGGGTGGAGGGGGAGCGTGCCCGGGCACTGGCACGGCCCCCGTCAGGGCTGCTGCCATGATGAAGGCACTCAGCGCCCCGGCCTGCAGGAGAAGGGACGTGCCCTGCTCTAGAGAGCGGTCTAGTTTCTGTCCCAGCTCCTTGGACCGGCGGTCCTGCCTGTCTGAGTGGGCCTGGATTGTCTCCAGTTGCCTGTTCATGCCCTGCCTCAGCAGCCGCCGGTCCTTCCTCCTCTCCGCCACCAGCGCCCTGTCTCTCCCCTCCACTTGTTCTAGTACCCTCGTCGTCCCCTCCTCCAGCCGGTTCACTGCCGCCAGCATCTCCTCCGTCTGCCTCGTGCTAGTTGACACGAGCTCCTGGGCAAGATCCTCCCTCCGCCTGCGCATCTGCTCACAGTGCTCCCACATCCTCTGGGCCGGCGGTACGGGCGGCCCCCGTCCTCGGCTAGTCCCGTCCTCTGCGTGGCTCTGTGGAGCGATTAAGGGGTCAGTGCATACTGTGGGGTGCTGTTCCCCAGCCCCCCTCCCGTCTCCATGCTCTGGGTGCTCCTTCCCCCAGGCGTGGGCACCGCCTGCCTAATATGCCGACCCCTCTGCCCGTGCCCCCTCCCAGCCTTTGGGGCCGTGGGGGGCTGTCATGGCCCTTCCCCTCCCTCCACCTTGGCCCCCCCTCCCATTGGGGTCTGTGCGCGTGCCCTGCCCTTACCTACTCCCTCGGTGTCCGTCCCCTCCGAGGCAGGGCGGTTGCTGGGGCTGGTGTCTGCCCGGTGTCCGGATTGGCAGAGCGCAAGGGTCAGGGTGATTGTGTCCTCCTTCCCCTCCTCTGAGTCTGCTGGGGCGTGTGTGGCCTCGCCAGAGGTCGGGCTGGGGGAGTGTCGGGTGCATGTGCCCGAGGTGCCTGGCATTTCCTCCTTGGTGTCGGTGCCCGGTACCGGGTCTTGCACGGGGATCTCTGGCTGCAAGGGGGGGGGGTTGTCTTGTGCAGGCCGCTCCGCCCGGGTGCCTCCTCCTACCAGGCGCAGGGCCACTATGGAGCCCTTGCAGTGTAGCCCTTGCGGTGTCAGCTCATCCATGTAGGGGGAGGCACGTGCTGCCCGCCCAGAGCGCCGGTTGTTGTCACAGATGTCCTTAAACCCCATTTTCAGCTCCTTGATTTTAGTCCGGCACTGCGTGGGCGTTGTCGTATCCTGCCTTCCCCCATCTACTTGGCTATCTGGGCGAACATCTGCTCATTCCTGGCAGTGACCGCCAGCTTGGCCTGAATCTCGGGTGTCGCCCAGATAGTGATGAGGTCATGGGTCTCCTGGAGCCCCCACTGACCCCCCCCTGTGATACCGGTGCTGGGGTGCCGACCACTCCACTGCCGCCTCCTCCTCCGCCTCCGCCTGTCCCTGACTCCCTCCAACTTCGCCCTCTTCCGGGGCGCATGCCGTCTTGCTGGTCTGTATGGGGGTACAGTGGGGGCTGCTGGTTAGGCTCCTGGTGGCTGTGGTCCCTTCCTCTCATGCCCATCATCTCCCCGGCTCCGACCCACCCGCTCCCAGCTGCGCCCCCTACCTTCTTGTAGGGCCCGCTGGGCCGGGTTCCCTCTCCTGCTGCAGATGCTGCTGCTGCTGCTGCTCCTCCTCGCCCTCTCGCTCCATCCTCCGCTCGTTTTCCTCCTCCCTTCTCTCCATCAACTACTCCGCCACGTTCCCCTACTACTACCTTGCCTTTAAATCTTCCTCCGTGTTTGGCTTGTTGTTGGTTGCCTGGCAGCGACGCTGCGTGCCATCACCACGGCCCGTGGTCGTTTTCTTCCACAGCGGCTGGGGGGTTTCCTTTCAGAAGTTACTTTTCATTCACCCCACCGTGGTGAACATTCACCACACTTCTGGACCTTCTCCTGCCCCAACCTCACGAAGCATGGTTAGCTTCACCCCGGGCCACGTTTGACTGTGGTGAACATCTGGATGCGAACAAACAGATGTGCACGGCTCTTTCACCACCGCCCGTGTTTGACTGCGTTTGACTGGTGAATGCCAAAAACGTAACGTCTGAAATCGCCCTTTGAATCTATTTTTGAATTTTGCATCTGGGACAAGATTTCTGTTTAAATGTTTAATGTTTTCAAATTCTGTAGTTCTTTTCTAACCATCTATATAATGTTTTTAGCAATCATTTACACTAACTGATCCTGAATCATGATGTGAATTCTGACTTTACGTTGCACTGTTTTACTCCCCAATGGTATGACACCAGACTATGAAGAATAAGAATTAAACTAGTAATAGCCTAAGTATGAGGGGCAAAGTATACATTGGAACCTGTCCCTTTGATTCTAAATGTTAGAATGCCTTGCGGTGGGCAAAGACACCAGAATCTAAAAATTATTTTATGTGGAAAGTATTTGAATGAGTTATGAATAAAAATGCACAATGTAAAAATGAAATGACCTGTTCTTTGATAATTGGAAGCTTTCATATTGTGTATTTTCTTTTAGATTTAAAATCTTGCTGCTGGAAACTCAGTTGTGTAGAAAAATCAGTGATTTAAAAATGTGCAGCTGGTCTGCTGGAATATTTTAGTGAAGAATGTTTTACCTCTAATCACTGTCTAAACCAAAGTAGTTGGAGAATAAAAATTGCCTTCTAAGACTAAGATCATGAGTTACTATGATGGCTTCTCTTCTCAGAGTTGGTTACTCAGGCAAGGATTTAAGACACACTTTATTTTTTTAAATTTTTTTTTACAATAGGAATAACTATTCATGACCAACCTCTTCTAGGAATAGAGGGCGTCTGTCTCCAGGCCTCTCCACTGGTACAGCCACATGAGAGGGTATCATGATTTGGGTAGCCTTACCCCAGTTTGGGCACTATTGCCATGCAATGCAGTGACTCGTCTGCCTGACAGCCACCAGATATTCACCCCGCCCCAAGGTGGGCAGCTGGCTGCTACTCCCTGCATCCTCCAAAAAAGGCTGGGAATGCAGGGCATAGTAGCTTTACCGAAAGGCTACTCTCAAAGGCACTGAGCAGCCACACATGTGACCAGCACCTCAGCCTGCCCTTGGATGTTGTATGATGTCTGACAGTGGCCCGCCCACCCACCCAGTTTCCCCACCGCAGGGCAGATAGTGTCTCCTGCTCTCCGCACTGGCTCCGAAGTGTGGTGGCAGCGAGTGCCCACCCCAGGTCACATGGGGGATCGGTCCCACCTGGTTGTGTGGCTACACCCCAAATGACATCTTCCATGAACACTAGATTTTCTTTTGGAACAAGATATAATTGCATTCAGTATGAATTCAAAAGTACAAAATCCAATTTTAAACACGGTTGTAAACAAATTAGCTATAAATAGTCTACATTTTCAAGTAAAACCTTTAATGCTTACTCATTTGGTGAGCATACCATGCTTTCCTCACCTAGAACGCAAACCAACCCCTCAAGAACAGAGGTCAGCCTTGGAATTCCAAGGGTATTTACTTTTCTCCCACTATGAAATCTGAAAGTAATTTTAGATAGTGCATTCCAAGTGGCAGAGCTTCCATCCACACTAAGTAAAAAAAAATTTTTTTTTTAAAAAAGCTAATGCCAGTTTTGCACATTTTAGGTGCATACCATTAGGTTCCTAAATATGTGGTTTGATGATGAAATGTGCTGGGTCACCTGCATAAATGAGATCAGCACTGTTGAAAATTAAATTACTTTTTAGACCCTTAAATAATTGACCCAGGAGGCTTACTTTAGATTTGAATTTCCAGCCTTGTTGCCTAAAGTTTTAACCACGTTTATCATTGTGTCAAAGGTGTTTTCAGACGTGACGGTGGCCTGCTTTACTCCACTTTGACCTGGTTTAACCCACAGGCCACTGTCATGTTAGTTCTTGGGTGCCAGATGTTGGCACAGGATAGATCCCGGCCATGGTGGTGGCTAGCACGGGCTGTGACTCGGGGAAAGTCAGAGTCACAACCTACACCAGCTGCCACCATGGCTGGGATTCAACCACCCAACTGGTTGTAAAGCAGGCTATCAAAGCCTGCTTTTCTGGACCTGGTCCGGAGTCCCTGCCAGTTCTGGGCGGCTGCCCGTCAGGGTGGACAGGTGACTGGGTGCAGGGCATCTTGTCTAAGTTCCTGCTCCATCTATACCCAATAAGTCTTTTTAAAATAAAGTCATTTTGGGGGCTTAATAACATGGTACTTTTTGTGCAAGTTTCAATGTCTGGACTATTGTTCCCAGTGCTAATGCTTTGAGACTGAACCAGATGTGATGTTGGCTTTCATTCTGAAGCTTTTGCACTTGCTTGCCTCTGTCACCTACACAAGCATTTTTTCCAGAAAAATAGATCAAGGTTTCCTTTTCTTGATCTTCCTATTTCCTCCCAACCCTACCCCTCAAGCACCTCCCCCAGGCAAATGCACACTTTTCTTTTTAAAGGCTCTTAATATTCTGCAGAGATGTATTCCCAGCATGTATTTGTGTTTTCTATGGTTCCACTTGGAGTCTGCATGATGAAATATCATCACTTTTTCTTTGTATCTATTGATGCTGACTACTGACACTATATGTTAGCTGCATGAAAATATCAAACTCTCTTAAACTTACTTCAACCCTTATCTCTCATTTTTAATTTTAATTTAAAAATTCTCATTAGAAGTAAAATTATGTGGCTAATATGACAGCTGAATTATAAATATTGATATTTAAAACAGTAAAAAGAGCAATATGAAAGAACAGTAATTTGAGTGGTTTTTCAATGTCATTCTAGTGTTAAAGAGAACTTCACTACAGCAAAGTAACCATTAGCTGTCCTTATGTCAATGAGCATGATGGTTGGCATAGAGTTGAAACAAATTAATTGAATTTGATCAATGCATGTTTATTTGTTTTAAAGCAAATTTGGAGGTCTGATTCCAAACTTCTCATTTGTGAAGTTCATTTTGAATTTTTCATTGTTTTTTGGGGGAGCTATGTGAATTTGCATGCTGTAATAGAGGAGATAGAAAACATTCTGAATAACAATTCAAATAAGTTTATTGTAATAGTGTAGCAGTCACAAAAATAGAAGAACACATAATTAAGACGAGGCAAGACAGAAACCAAAAACAGTCGAATTAAATTAAAACTAAAACATCAGTTTAAAAGAAATTAGTTCAACTTAAAATCAAAATATTAACTGCAATCAGCACCCCCCCCACAAAAGCCACTTTCCTCAATCTGAATGCAGCTAAGCAAAATTTAGCCACCCCACTATAATAGGGAGCTGGGTATCAGAAAGCAGGAGCACCAACTACTCAAATTGTCTGCAAGGTGGAAGATTAAAAATAATCAGTTCCAGAAACTTAGCACGAGGGGTAACCTATAATTGACAGTCGAAGATGACATGGGTCATAGATTCTATCACAGTTTGCTTGTAAAAACGACATCATCTTTGTTCTAAAGGAAGTCCCAAATATCTGCCTTCTATAATGGCTGAAGGAAGGAGGTTAAATCTAACCAAAGTGAAAACCACTCTCAATCTCCACCCTGAGAGAGCTGTCAAATAAGGGGCTCCCGTAGGGCAAAGTGGGAGAGATTTAAAAGTCACTGCAATTTTCTGTGCCTTTATTGCTTCATCCCTCATTTGTAGTTCCCGGTCTTTGATTCGCATCTTAATTAAAGCCAAAGCCCTGGGATAATCCATCGTCAACAGGTACTCTTTTGAGAAGCTAAGAGATGTCAAAAGCTTATCTACTGCTTTTTCCCAGGGGTCTATAACCTATGCTGTAAAACAGACTGAGAAAAGGACTCCAAGGCCTGCAGGCTTAAACGCAGCAAGTGTTTCAGTATGGCACCTTTGGCAAGTGAGGCAATAGACTGAGAACCTGTTTCTGCCCTAGGAAAAAAGATGGTGTACCTCAAGGAGGTTGGAGAATCGATCTCAAAACACCATTCTGAATTACCTTCAGCTCATCCATCAACTGTGGGCCTCAAACCTGAACCCCATATAAAATTCAAGGGGTACCTTGGCCCTAAAGTGCTTCAGGGCAGGTATTACCAGTTTACCCCCTTTTGCAAAGTAGAAACTGACAATCCCTTTACAAGTGCTTTTCACTTGGCTTAAAGCAATATTGTAATGGAGACGCCAAGAGGCCGAATTAGAAAAGGTCACCCCAAGGTACCTGTAACATTTTACCTGTTCTATTGAGTGGTCATTCATGAACCACTGGTAGATCAGGCGCTTAGGTCCAACCACCATTACCTTGGTTTTGGAAAAGCTAACCTGTAAAGATTCTTCATTACAAAAGATACAAAAATCTGAATAACAAATACTGAATAGCAAAGTTAACAAAATACTGAAGTGACAAATTTGGCAACAGCAGCAAATAGAATATTGATTTATGGAAACAAATATCCAAATTGTATTTGCAAATTTTAAAATGAATATTTGTTTCAGCTCTAAAGGTAATGCTGCAGATAGCCTCATTTTACGCAGCTAACTATAGGCATATGGATTGACCTATTTTTGGAATAACTAAATCTATAAAAATAAAACTATTTTGATTTTTTTTTAGTGGTACTTTTTTTTGTTCCACTTCAGTTCACAATTATTATCCCTAAATCGAGATTATTTTAAAAAGATGGATCCAATGCCTGCTGAAGTTTATGGGAAAGATTTCCATTGATGGAGACTGGATCAGGCCCTGATCAGAGTCACTTATCCTAGTCTTGCAGAACTCTGCTTGCCCCCAGTGTGAGGTATTTATTTTTTTGGCAAGGAAGTGATATTAGGCTTTTTTCCCTCATCAAGGGGATTGGTGTGTAGAATGATGCAGGTGCTAGCACAGAGGTGAGCAAAGTTCACAACCTCAAGAACTGCGTACCAAAATCTTCATGTGAGCAAGAGCCACGCAAGACACGTGCATGAAGGTGCACACAGACCTTTCCTGCCCTGCTTCATGATTGGCTGGCAGAGCCAGTGCTCTACGGTCTTGGTTGCCGAGATTCCAAGTAGCGATTCAGCTACTGAGATTTGAGTGCAATGAGGGACGACACAGGACCATTAAGGCAGCTTGGAGAGCAGGACTAGCCCTGGCTGAGAGCCATAGTTGAACTGCCCAAGAGTCGCATGTGGTTCCTGAACCACAGTTTGCCCGCCCTGAGACTTGCAGCAGTTATTTCTTAAGGCTAACCTGCAAGATGGCCTGTCACTCTAAAATTATTCTAACTTCCTGAGATTGGGGATAATCTTATAAATAACCACCTAGGTAGTTCTAAGTTAAAAATATTTGCATAAATTCATCATGTACTGAAATGCAACATCTGTTTCTATTGTCCGAATATACAGTTGTATTTGATCAGCAGTTATTGGTATCTGATTTCTTATGATAATTTGAATAAAATGGAATGGATAATACTGGTGGCGTTGCTTAAGTGAGGATTCTTTTTAGCAAATTGAAAATCTTTTCCTTCAATTCTTCCAGTTATGTATTTGTTATGTGTGTGTGTTAGAGAACAACAGTATCCAATTAGGGGGGAAAAGTAGGGTAGAAGTAAATTGGATTTGGACAATTCCAAATGAATATCAGTGGGAGTTGGATTGGCTCTTCTTGGGCTGTTGTACATGCTAATCGTTAACTCCCGAGTTAAATATGAGCATAATTCTTCAAACCTGTTCACATCAATAGTCCTTAGTCATATATAGAGTAGCTCTACTGAAATGAGGCTTTGGCTTAAGACCCTTCAGTGCTATCAAAGTGCTTAAGATCACTCGTGTAGAGCTCTGCAGGAGCTTTTCACCACACAGAGAAGAGTACAATATATTGTGAAAGTAATTGTAATGTGTAATATATAATTATATGCAATATATAATTATTTCATAATAGTGAATTGTTGGAAGCATTGCAAAGATAATTAAAATGTTTTTCACATTTACATTTTTAAATTCCCTGTATCACCTTTCCTTGATTTATAAACTAAGAAAATGTAATTGTTCTCTAAGGAAACATTAAAATGTAGTCTCATCTTTTTCTTGGTTTTGTTTTGTTTCTAGGTGGAGGACTAGCTGTTGGAACCCTTCTTCTTATTGGTTAGTATAGAATTTATTATATATTATACTATGTCATACTTCTCTGTTGTTCCTATAATTATGACATAATCAACTTTTATTCTAGCCAAAATCTTTGAAAATATTTTAGATATTACTACTTGTTCTGTAAAATTCTTCCTTTGATCCAGAGATGGAGAACATCCAGGCCAAATCTATTTATCCGTGGCTCTTCTTTATTTGACCCCTTTCCAATTCCTAGCTCTGGTCTGTAAATCCAGTGCTTGCCACTGAAAAAGTGGACTCGGGAAGGGAGCAGAGATGAGGGCATGCACTCGAGGATAGAGGATGGATCTCTGGCACAGATCCATGATTTGGGTGCCTCCTTCTTTCTTCCATCCTGAGCACACCCCTTATGCACTCCTGTCCTAACACCTATCTGGCCCGGGCAGCTTGTACTAAATTCAAAGTGACTGTTGGGAGGGAAAAGGTTCCTCACCTCGACTCTAATTCATATCACTCTAGTCAGTCTATGTGATGCAACAGAATCCAATGGGGAGATATGCTTGTAGTTATGATATTACTTCCAGTATTAATACATGCAGTGGGAATTTAAATATTCAAATGAAAAGACTCAACTTAATCCCATTCTAAATGTAGATTATATAGGATTTGAAAAATAGAGACTCAAATTAACCATTGACTGAGGAAAATGGAATTATGGTAAAAACTAAGTTGGTGAGAACTTCACACATATCCCATTGCAGTACTAGTTAGAGCAGTACTCTGTTGAATATAATTGTTAAATTGTTGACTCAACTCCACAGTACAGTTGCAGCAAGGAAACTCAAAATATAAATAATGAGCCTGATCCTATCATTCTTCCTCAAGAAAATCCTCACAAATTTCATTTTGGAGTTTTGCCTGAGAATGTACTACAGAGCTAGCATCAATGGGGAATTTAAGGATTACCCAATCATGTAAGTATTGGATGAAAACCGAAGAAGTAAACAAGATAATTGAACAGATACCCAAATAAGCTTTGTGAATATGATATGGCATATTCATTTTAGTTCTGTCGTAACATTTTAGTGAAAGTCCCAATGAAACTATGCCTGCCTTTGACAAAAGAACAGCACTAAAATGGTCAGGAATTTTTACTCTTACCTCCACCATAAGAAAATTGCTCCCGCTGTCCAAGAATTGACACCCTAAGTTCCAGCCTTCATTGCAGCCCACAGGGGACTTCTCTAGAAAGAAGGATTACAATTGGGGGCAGAGGTTCTCTTCCTCTTCTTGCGGCTCAGTCTTATTCCAGCCACTCGCCATTGGCATTCCAGTTTTGCCATTGGCAGCAACCATTTTTGAAAAAGGGTTTTATTCTTTTTTCTCTCTTTGGTCCTAGCGGTCTTTATAAAAGTGCCTGCTAGTGCTGGCATCAGCCCACCTAAGAAGACGGAGTACTTATTGTCTTTCCATATATAGGTGACTGGCTTATAAAAGGAAAGTCTTTGTATGAGGTACTGTACAGGTGGTCTTCAATCTTGTCCTCAAACTGGGACTGTTAATAAACTATGGAAAGTTCACCTTGGTGCCCAATCAAGACACAAAATTTATAGTTCAACTAGACTCCACCACAGCATGAGCCACACTAGCCACAGACAGGCATGTTTTCATCAAGAATATAACCTCTATGACCTAGCACCCATGAAGCTTAATCAGAACATGATCCTTGGTCAAAATTCCCTATGGAGTCTTCCAGCCATGGCTTCAGTTGGTATTCAGACATCTTCTTTTGTGTACGAGGAGTGTAACAACTCCACCCAAGCCCCTGCAGTGGTGGTTATAACCAAAAAAGCCCAACAACATGCTTATAGAAGTCCTGTTTGGGGAACCTCTGACTTCCCCTCGGCTCACACTCACTTCAGGTGCTTCCAAGTCACATCACTCAGGCACACCCACCTGGACTTCTTCAAACTCCTGGATTTTGGAACAAAAAGGAAAGATGCCAAGATTGGTCAAACAGTCCTTAAGGCCCTGTGCAACTCCCATTGCAGGAGAAGCAGTCTTTTAAACAGGATTGCAACCTTCCACATGGAAGCAAAGTTATATTTCTTGCTTAGCTTTGCTACCTACTCATTATCCTATAACCTCTCCTAAAACTGGTCATTGCCATGTCTGAAGCTTGAGAAGTCCTGTGACAAGGAACATCTGGGATTACCCCTACCTCTACTCATAAATGTTTTTACATTGTAAGCTCTATGGGGCAGGAAGTATCTGCAATTTTTGTGGTTTGTAAAGTCTTGAGCACCTTACTGTTCAACAAGTTAATGGGAGTTGCTGTTCAGAACCAAATACACAGCCGCCTGTCTGCAGAAGAGAGAGGGAAAGCTGATCAAGTGATTACTTTATGACAACTTCTTGTTCTTGAGGTTTCACTTTTCTACCCTAGCTTGCAGGCAGTAGAAGCGTGTGTCATCACCCTTGGAATAGTGTGACAGTAGCACAACATATTTATTTTTAGGAAGATGGGGGTGGGTGGGATGAAATATACCTTTCATAAATGAAAGTACATAGGTAAAACTTAAACGATGCTGATATGTAAGCTTGACAGACAATAACTGTCCAAACTGGTGTTTCCCCTGCTCTTCTGAAAACTGTCATAGGCTCTTGTAATGCTTACAAGTAGCTTTAAGGCACCTCGCAATCCTTCAGAATAACACCTTTTTGGCAAATCGCATCCTAGAATACCATGATGCTACTGGTTCAGTCTGTATTAACCCAGAAGGAGGAATGTCCTGTGTAAAGCGCTTAGAGCAACTGATTTTGAATTTGAGTTTTCCTAACTATCAAGGTTCTAGGTCTGGGTGGTGACTGTCTACCCCCCCAGCACCACCGCCTTGCCTGTTGGGATCGGTGTCTTCCCTGGGTGTTCTGTTTCTTCTCTCTCGCACAGTTGGTAGCCACGCTGGACAGTTTCCTGATTGGCTCCCAGCCTTATATAAGGCAACCTGGGAGCCACAGGAAGTTGGCGGAGCATCTGTTGTTGTTCACTCTTCATGGATGTTCTAGCCTGCACTCCTCTCCTTGTCTCCAGGTTATATCTTCTTCCATTGCTGCCTTTAGTGTTGTGTTGTCTCCCTTGCATTCCCTTCTTCCATTGCCTCTACCCTTCCCCCCCCCCCCAAGCCTGTCTTGCACTTCTCCTTCTAGTATTGTCTCCCCCGTATTCCTTTCCTCCATTGTCTTTTCCTTTGTCCCTATCCTGTTCTCCTTTGCTCCTATTCTAGCCCCATCCCCTTCTCCCTATCCTCCCTTGCCCCTATCCTTTCTCCCTCAAGCCACTGTGTGTTACATTACCCTGTAAGGGTTGTTTCCTTCAAGCCTATGTGTTACTCTTCCCCTGTTCTGTGTTTGTTCCTTTCCAAACCTTGTGTTAGCAATCTTCCTTTCCCTGTAGCCTGGAAGTAGGACACTCCTTCTGGCGTGGAGGGATTTTAAGGGTTGCTGCAGTACACATAACGATGAAAAAGGTAGACCCCACACTCTCAGGATTAGGTCACTAGGCTTTTATTGCTTAGGGACTGGAACAGGGGACAGTGGGTCCAGATCTGTCTCTGACCAGGAGAACCAGCAACACAGACCCTTCTAGCCAGCCAAGATGGTTCTAAACCACTGTACGCACTAAGAGCGTTTTTAGATGCACCACTTTTTTCCCCAGACTTCAAAGTCCAGGTTTGGCAAGTTGCATGGGGGGGATTTAAACACACACACCCCAGATGTTACCTGAGCGCCATTGTAAACAGTGGTGCCGGGAGGCTCCTGCATGTCTTGAGAGACCCAGACTTGTAAAACCCCAATAGCAGAGGTTTTAAAGTTGGGGTCTCAAGACATGCAGGTGTTGCCCAGTACTACTGTTTACAGTGGCATTTGGCTGACCTCCGGTGGGGAGAGCATCTAAATCCCCCCTGCATAAGTTTGCCAAACTTAGACTTTGAAGTCTTGGGGGGCAGGGGGGAGTGGTGTATCTATAAACAAATAATATGAAGTATAAATAATAATAATAATAATAATAATCTAAAAACACCCAAGAGTCTCTCATACAGCACAGGATAGCTTCAGGTAATGGGAAGGGTGAACAAAGGAGAAGAAGGGCGTAAGTCAAGATGTTAATTTTGACATTGCCTAGGGCAGTGTGAATAGCCTGTTTCTGTAGGATCACTAAGCAAAGGGTGCTCAAGCCTGGGAGGAGCCCATGGCCGCCAAATTAGATTTTTATTTATTTATTTATTTAAAATTTATATCCTGCCCTCAGGACAGCCCGGGGCGGCGAACAACATTCAATAAAAACAATACAAAAATTTTAAAACAATTTAAAAATACAATACGTGGGGAAAGCCCCCCACCCCACCCCACCCCCACCCCCACTCCTTGCCAAAAGCCTGACAGAACAGCCAGGTCTTACATACACGCTGAAACAGCAGGAGAGGGAGCCAACCGAGCCTCCTCTGGGAGCGAATTCCACAGCACAGGAGCGGCCACCGAAAAAGATCTAACATCGGTGGCCACCTGTCTCGCCCGGGGAACCTCCAAAAAGGCTCCCACGGACGATCTCAAGGGTCGCACGGGCACATGGGGAGTGAGGCGGTCTCGCAGATAAGCAGGGCCCAGGCTGTGAAGCGCTTTAAAGGTTAAAACCAG
>QEPC01008061.1:1536516-1575112 GCA_003113815.1 Sphenodon punctatus | reverse complement strand
CCCCCCCAACAAGAGGAGATTCAACCACCCCCAGATCCCCCAAGCCCTCGCCCACCAACATCACCTCCGTCTTGTCAGGATTCAATTGCAGATGGCTCGACCTCATCCAAGCCCCCACAGCTGACAGGCACTGGGAAAATAAGGAGACTGCATGGCCTGGGTCGATGGAAAAGGAGCGGTAGAGTTGAGTGCCATCAGCATACTGATGACACTGCATGCCCTGAAATCCCCTCACGATCTCCCCTAACGGCTGCATATAAATGTTAAACAAGAGGGGGGACAGAATGGCACCCTGCGGGACTCCACACGTGAGGTCCCGGGGGGAAGACTTGCACTCCCCCAAGACCACCCGGTGAGTTCTCCTGGTCAGGAGCGAATGAAACCAGTCCAAGACCGTTCCGCCAATTCCGGCACGATCCCGCAGGCAAGTCACCAACACCTCACGATCGACTGTGTCGAACGCAGCCAAATGGTCTAGCAGAACCAGTAAGTTCTGACCATCCTGGTCCAACGTCAGACGGAGATCATCAACCAAGGCCACCAATGCCGTCTCCATACCATACCCAGGCCGAAACCCAGACTGGGAGGGATCAAGGAAACCGGTGGCACCTTTCCAGGTTCATGCATGACATCAACTGTTTGTCCTTACAAGGCCTTTTCTGATTTGTATCCTTATATGGAGCTGTAGACTGCCCTGGGCATGTTGGAACATGCAACAGTCTTGCCCCCCTCAGCCTTGTATATTGTTATCTTGGTTAATACCTGGTTCCCCTCCCTTGCCTTGTTGAGCTACAGTTCTGGTTGTTACTTAAGCAGCACCTGGTTCCCCCTCCTGTGCCTCACTGAGCCATAGTCTCCTGTTGCCATCCTGTTAGGGCCTGAAGTCCTTTTCCCTGTTCCTATGAAGTCTCATTAGTGCCTAGTTCTCCCCTCCAGTTCTTAGTCATTCTGTTGTCTCTCACTCCATGTCTATCCCAGCATCTCCCTGTTTCCTGAGAGCCTTAATGGGTCCTTGGGGACTCGCTTGTTAATTAGTATCCTCTTTTCCTTCTGGGACCACAGAGGTTACCTTTACTCCAACGATTATCTTGGCACTGCCTGGTGAGGACTAGCCGCTTGAGGTCATGAGGAGGTTCTCTAGGATCTCTCATGGTCTCTGACACGAACAAGCAATAATGATTCAAATCTTAAAGCCAGAGTTATGATAAAATTGGTGTTGTATAAAGCTTAAATATGGTGAGAAGAAAATATAAATGAGAGCAAATATAGTATATGAATTAAGGAATGAAATGGAAGACAGAACATGTCAGAGGTATAACTTCTTTAAGTCTTCAGAACTTGCAACATTTTGTACTGGATTCTAAAATTGACCTTGGCTAACGAAGTTTCTGAGAATTAAAAATCTAAAATAGTGTATGAGTATGTAATAGGGAAAAGTGGAGTCAAAAATGATTTAAAATGTGTTTGTTCCCCCCAGAATGTGAGTGAGATTCTAGTGTTGGCAGTAGTTTATTGGTCAGTGTCAGGATTCTGACCATGAGGCAAGGTCAGGCCAGGGCAAGAGTCGGAGCGGAGCTGAAGGTTGGCAAGCATCTGGTCTATGAGGATAGGTGAGAGGTGTAGTCCAATTACCAGGCAGTGGTCAGAGTCCAGGGAGTCAGTCCTAGCAGGGTCCTGAGGTAGGCAGTGCAGGCTGCAAGGCAATGAAACTGGTAAAGTCAGGTCTTAGTCGGGTTTTTCAGGAGAGGGATTTGCTTGTGAGTGACCCAGAAAGCTATATAGGAGTCCCTGGACAATTAGGGTGCAGGTTATCCATAGCCAGTCAGGGACTTGCCATGGATGAGTCAGGATTACAAGGGACTATAGGGTTGTGATTCCACTGCTTCACCACAGCAGTCTGGTGGCAGTGTGGATCCCTCGCTGCCTACGAATCCAGAGGACCAGCATCTGAGGCCTATGTTCCTCTTGGGTCCTGACAGTCACAGTAAACGTCTGCCGTGGATCTGATATGCCCTTGGCACTACTGTATTTTAAAAGATGGAAAAAAGGCTACAATCTAAGAAGGAAAAAATCAAAGGTCATGCTCATGGCAGGGTAGAGAACGGAGGAGAAAAGGTAGGAAGGAGTATTATAAGGGTGAGATATGGTAGAGCTTGAAGGTATGGAAGGAGTGAAAAGACACTTGGGGGATGAGTTGAGAGGCTGTTCCAAGAAAAGGGTCTGCAAGATAGCAAGCAGAAGGTGAAGAATGGGGGGAAAAATAAATGAAGATTGTTGCAGGGCAGAGTTGGGCGAGCCACTGGCCCTTTAAGAGAGCTAGCATCAGCGCAGGCGCTATTCAGAGTGGTGGACAGTGCGTAAGGGTTCAGTTCAAATAGCATAGAAGACAACATGGCCAATGGCCATTACAACACAAAAAGAGACAGATAATAGGATTAAAATAGCAAAAACAACTAAAAAAATAATAATTAAGGTTCATCCCCCAAAGCCCTTTCAGAAGACCCAATGTAAGGTCAGATACAGCCACGAATGTATATTAGATGATCAGTAATCCACTTGTGCCAATATATTTTAGTCAAAGCTGAACTTCTTTGGATAGCTACTGCCAGAAACCGGGCAATAGAGGCAGTAATAAATGGAGCCTCATCCATCGACAACAAATGTAAATATAATTCGTTGGACCGTCCAGAATGAATGTTCAGGATTGGGGTAATAAAACTGGCTCGAAGTTCACTATAGTAGCTACAGCTAAAGAGTATATGACTCATTGTTTCTACTTTCCCGATCCGCATAGGTAAGTACAGTCCTCAAATGGAATCGCCTGTTACTAGCATCCCTCCAAGTCTGCTGAAGGGAAAGCATTAAGGCGAGCCCAAGAAAATGCTTTCCAATACTTGGGATACAGAAAATTAGACACATATGGCATCTAGACAGATACCGGGTTCATAGACAGGTACCATCTGGTCCTGTTTTGTTGGATGAGTTTTGAACGGTGGCCCCCACAGAAGCGTGGGATGCTCTTGGGACTGTTCGAGCCACCAATTCTGAATTAGATCCATGCCTGTCTTGGCTGGTTAAGGCTAGCCAGGAGACATTGGGTCCGTTGCTGGCATGGATAGTCAGCGCCGGGTGCCGGGCTGTTTCGAGGCGGTGGTGCAACCCCTGCTCAAAAAGCCATCTTTGGACATTGATTTCCTTGCTGGTTATTGGCCAGTCTCTAACCTTCCCTTTTTTCGGGAAGGTTATTGAACAGGTGGTGGCTCAGCAACTTCAGGGGCATTTGGACCAGATTAACTTTCTCGATACCTCGCAGTCGGGCTTTCGTCCGGGTTATGGCATGGAGACTGTGCTACAAGCACTACAAGCTTTGACCGACGACCTCTCTCATGAGCTAGACTGGGGTCATTCGACCCTGTTGATCTTGTTAGATCCCTCGGCTGCATTTGATACTGTTGATCATGAGTTGGTGACTCGGTTGCGGGACCAGGCAGGGATTGATGGGGACTGTTCTTGAATGGTTCCGCTCATTCCTGACTGTGAGAACCCAGCATGTGGAGCTGGGGGAGTTTTCATCTTCGCCCTGGGGCCTCACGTGTGGAGTACCGCAGGGTTCCACCCTATCCCCTCTCCTGTTCATCGTGTACATGCAGCCTTTGGGAGAGCTTGTTAGGGAGTATGGAGTGAGTTGTCATCAATATGCTGATGACACCCAGCTATATCTTTCATTTTCCTCCAACTCAGGCCCTGCAGTCTTGGTGCTTACGTGGTGTTTGTCTGCTGTGGGGGATTGGATGAGGGCGAGCCGCCTGAGACTAAATCCTGACAAAATGGAGGTGATGTTTGTGGGGAGGGTCGGGGTGATGGTGGCACCCATCATTGATGGGGTCTGCCCCCCCCCCCCGGTTTCCCAGGTCTGGAGTCTGGGCGTGCTCCTGGACCCACAGCTCCGCCTGGATGCTCAGGTGACAGCTGTGGCGAAAGGAGCACTTCGCCAGTTACATCTGGTGCATCGGCTTAGGCTGTATGTCTCAGACTCAGATCTGTCCACGGTCATCCATGCTTTTATTACCTTGAGACTGGATTACTGCAACACGCTCTACGTGGGGCTACCCTTGGTATTGGTTTGGAAACTGCAGCTGGTGCAGAATGCGGCGGCCCATCTCTTAACAGGGACGGGCCGACACGAGCATATAACACCGGTGTTTCGCTCTCTGCACGGGCTGCCAGTAGGTTTCTGGGCTCAATTCATGGTGTTGGTGCTGACCTTTAAAGCCCTAAATGGCTTGGGTTCCTCCTATCTGAAGGACCGCCTCACCCTTCGGGACCTGGAGCGGCCCCTGCAGTCAGCTGGCGGCGCCCTCCTCAGTGGGGTGGGTAGGTTGGGTTGTGGTGGGGGGAGGATGGGGTTTTACATTGTTTTAACTGAAATTATTATGGTTTATTTTAATATTTTAATGTTTGAAATGTTTTAATATATTGTGAGTCGCCCTGAGATGCCTGAGGCAGGAGGGAGGTGGCATATAAATTGTAAAAATAAATAAATAAATAAATAAATAATAAAAATAAATAATGGCACAACAGAAGGCAGAAGAGGCAGTAGCGCTTACAATGGTGACATTGGCTTGGCGACCTACATACCACAATTGCTGCTGTACTTCACTTTTAGCCCGAGAGAAACCCAATGAGAGCAGATAGGGAGTGGAAAAACCTAAAGATTAAACCTTGGCCTGGACTTGTTTGAACCAAGGATTAGGACTAGTATCAGATAACACAACTGAAAGAAGACACGGAGTATCCAAAAATATCATCCGCAATTTATAATCAGGATCCAGGCCCTAGTAGCAACTGCAGGAGAAGCACACTCCAGACGCAGCACTACATTAGGCACAAATTGAGGAGCGGAGAGCAGGGCTCCAACGAATCTTGATTGCACAACTTCAAGCTCAGATGATCTTTCAAGTGTTTATAATTGGGCCCCATACAGTAGTTGGGACAGAAATTTGGCCTCAAACAGTTTATATGCTGGAGTAATCAAATGTATTTATTATTTATTTAAATTGCCACCTTTTGTGGGTTTTTTAGATCAAAATACTTGCTGTGCTTTCATTTGCATGTTCTGTGACTGACTTCAACTGCACTACCCAACTCCCTGACGACTGCAGAATCATCCCCAGATATCGGAAAGCGCGAACTTGCTCTGTAGCATATCCATCCATAAATCATCTGTGCCTAGGTCTCTTCTTAGAGAAGATCATAACTTTTGTCTTTTTGCAATTTACTGTCAGGCAGTTCCCCAACAATAGTCTGCAAAAGACCCCCATAAGTCTTCTTAGCCCACTGATGTTCGGGATAATAATTCCGTATCATCAGCGTATAGCAGACATGGAATACTTGGCAAAATCCTGCCCTGACATACGCGAGAGAAGCTGTGGCAGATCCCCATTTGCACCGGCTCTTTTCCTGTCATCTGGCTCCTCCCCACTGCCCTGTCTTCACTCGCTCTGCCGCCACCGCAGATGGGAATGCAGCCTTGGTTAAATCATCTGAAGATGATACCTTTCTCTAAATCCATAATCCTTATTTTCATTGGGGCTGCTCACTCTGTGGAGACCACATTTTAAAAAAATAAAATAAAAAGAACAGATGAGTCATTAACAGTCATGTACTTAATATTCAGATTCTTATTTTAGATATAAATAAGGAAATTCCCAATAAAAATTCTTAAATATTGTACAAAAGGCACTCAAACTATTTATTTTATTACTCGGAAGACTTTGAAGCTGGTTTTAAAACAAGCACAGTCAGTATTGTAACTGCATTGTTAGAATGTCTTGTCAATAATGCAGAAAAACAGTAAGATCCTGTCATGAGATTAGTCTAGACAAGCTTTATATTTAACGGGATTGAAGCTGTCAGTGTTAAACCTCCTAGGAGGATCTTTCAGCATTATACTCCAAGTGTTGTAAAAAGGTTAAATTCTTTTTTAACATTCTCTAAGGGAAGAATAAATTGCATTACTCTTAGATTAGCTCCCTTTGCAAATTAAATGCTCATCTTCATTATATGACGCACGTTATCCTGGTTAATTTAACCAAGCGATAATAGATTCAGGGTGTTTGTTTTAATTAATTTGGTACTTGGGAGAAGCAAAAAATACATAAGTTTACTGGTTAGTCTTATTAAATAGTATTCGGAATACAATATACGCACAGCATCTTATTTATGGTTTGGTGTTTAACAATATAGCCTTATATTAGGCAACCTTGTATTAGGCAACTTTGACATTCTTTGGAGAAAATGTTCCTTTTCCTGTTGTTAGTACACTGACAGGACATCCTCCATTATTGAAGTCACTGGGAGTTATGCTGGGAGTTGACTTCAATGGGTGGAGGATTGTACCCTTTAGTTTCCTTGGGAAAAAACAGACAAGTGGAACAAGAGCTCATTGTGATGAACATGTTGAGACTAAATACAAAAGTTGAGAAACTGTAGATTTGGATTGTTTTTTATTTAGTTTTTAGATCACATGACTTTTGGACACCTATTTGTTGTATGCATTGGATTGGTTCTAAATTCTTAAGTCTAGGGTCAAAAGTCATCCACTCCAAAAATTATATACCTGTTGCTACTGAGTCTGGGGCTGCAGGTATTGGGGGTTTTGTGGTGCTGCATGTGTGGGACTGTGGGAGGTTGTGGGGGTGCTTGTGTGTAATCTTATCATCTACAACAATTTTCAACCTTAAGTATCTTGCACTTGTTTTTTGGTTTCAAAAGTATAGTTTACACTAATGAAGAAATGGGTTTCTAAAGAAAATACTATATAGCAGTTCTACAGTGTTAGACACAGTATAAGAGTAAGAGATTCAAACACTGAAATATTTTATTGAATATATAATTAATTTATCTTCATTGACTTGTGTGGTGGTTTTAAAGGTTATCTTAAAAGATGGTTTTGTTCAGTAGCTCGGGTTAGGTTAAAAATGTTAAAGCATGTATTTTGTTAAAGACAGGACTGTACTTGTGCAGTCTAAGCCTTGAATCAGTTTCCAGCTATTTTAATTAGCTACTATTAGTTTTTGTTTGGCATGCAATTTAAACTGACTGTTAAGGGTACTCTTCACTTGTCAATATAATTGACTTTATCACCTTTTTAAAAGTTTAAAAAGGTAATCTATAGAAAAGTACAAAACAGTGGTTTGCCAGATGTAATTATACAAAATACAACTTGTCAAAATTCACCTTCCTTCTGGATGGCTAAATGCCAAATATTGTAACATATATGTTTGCCAACTCTGTATCAGCATGTGCTAATTAAATACAAGTGACACAGACTAAACTCCCTCAAGCTTAATAACTACTATGGACATTAGTAAAATATCTTTAATGGAATTTCAGATACTGCAGATGATTAAAACAATCACATCTCATAACCTGAAGCGATTTTGGTGAGCTGTTCTGTAACTAAGGAAAGGCTCACCTAGGTCACCCCACTATACAATAGCGCTGTGTGCAGGGGAAAAAATTATCAATACTGATGGACTATGACAGGTTCTTGACAGGTTTAGGGCAACCTGTCTAGACTTTCTGCAAAATGTGGTCTTGCAGCAATACAACATGCAGTTCTTCCCACCCCATGCTCCCCATCTCCAGCTTTCATTTTATCTAACCACAATACTGGTTTTCTTTCAAGGATTTTCAAGGACTCGATGACACATAAAATTATAGAAGTCTTAGGAAGCTGCTAATTAAAGTAAAAATATTTGCATCTTGGGAGGTGTTTTTAAAAAAATCTGTTCAACACTGTGGACAGATTTTCAGATGAGGTAAATTTAAGTTTAGAGAGGGATCGTAGTTGCTGTGTTGGTCCCCAAAAAGTAATATATGGAGACAGTAGTTCACATGATACCTTCTATTGGATCAACTTCTATTAGTAAGGGTATGGAAACTTTCAAGACAGCTTCCATACTGTTACCAACAGAAGTTAGTCCAATAAAAGTTATCATCTGAAATACTTCCTCTTTGTAAAGTAAGTTGACATAATTCCAGTGGAAATCTTATCTTTAAATTTTAATGTAAGATTTTAGGTAGATAAGATGATACAATGGTCTAGCAGCCAGCTCAAATTAAGCTTGTTTCTTGATTAGCCTTCCCTTATGTTCTGGCAACTTTCATATTGCATCACTTTGTCTCTGCTTCCAAAGAGGGTGGTGGTGCTGCTGTTTGTTGATGAAACTACCACTGCTTAAACAGCTGATGAATAACTGCAGTAGCACCCTGGTGTCCTCCCACCAGTCAGCAGCCCCAACCTGATCCCTTGCTGGGGACATGGACTGAGGCTAGGGTGAGTGCTATTGCAGGCATCAAAAGAGGGCACTGCTGCTGTCAGCTGTTCAATCAGGAGAGTTTTGCCAGCAAACAGTTTATTTAATAACCATAGTAGCACCAGGCCCAACCAAATTTCATCCAGGTCAGGATGAGGACTTGGTTTCATTTTTTCATTAGGGCCTGTTCCAACCTAGTTACACCCCTGGAAATCTGTATCACCATCCAGAATAAGGTATGCAATGAATACAGCCTCTGCCAGGGAGATGGAATAATTCTCTTTAGAATGGTAGCTAAATATAGCACTGTGTGGCCTTGTGTTGGGTGCCTAGGGCATTGTTTGAGTGGAAAAGCCTTGTGTGTCATCTCCTGAGCAGAGAAGCCTGATGTGTCATTCCACAATCAGACTCTCTCTGGCTAGAGATATTTTTCTACAGGAAAGGGGGAAATGATAAGAAAGATAGAGAATAAATTATTTGGGGCACTTTACCTTTTCATTGCTACCAAAAACCTTCAGCAGTGACCTGAAGATAAAAACTTCCCCGATAGCTTACCCATCTCATCCATAAAAAGAGATAATTTGTATACTGCTGAAATACCTGTACCAAACAGGTTTTTTTTTTTAAAAAAAGAGTGGTGTTCCTACGGCTTTGAATAGTAACATAACTATTGAAGCTGGTTACAATGGACGCTATCAGAAAAGCCCCATATGGGTGCACTTTAGGTCTTTTGAATACAACAAAAGTTTAGTGACCTAGAAATGAATCAATAAAAAGCTATTCTCTATGTGACAAATTGAAGAACTGAGGGATTCTTACAGATGCATTGACTTTAACAATTCAAGATACATTGTTTGTAAAGGCTTTCTGAGACGCATTTAATCCTTTGAGTACTATAACAGACAGTGAGGTGTTTTGTATTTAGATTGCTCTCTGACAGTTTACTCTCCTGTTTTTACTGTAAATTTAGTGTAAAGGAAATAAAAGTAAGTTGCATAAACAAAAAGCTAATCCTAGGATTATATTTTAACTGTTGAAAGTGAGTTTTTTTCTTTTGATTAAGTTGTACTTCTTGCTTTATAAAATATCTAATTGTAACTATATAAGAAGGTGAGTGTTTCTCAGATTTGAATCCTCTCTAGTACTTTGTTTAGCAAAAAGATAATACGTGTTTATGTATGATAAACCTACCCAACTTACTCAAAAGTATTGGGTCTGTTGGGTTTTGGTTGTTCTTCTCCACCCCTAACTGTTACCAACATCTGCCTCTTTGTAGCCTGAATGTACGACAGCAGTAGATAGGAAGAGAACGGTACAAAATCCTATAGATAAGAGTTTATTTGCATGTAGTACTCATAACAGTCTTACTTGACAAGCAGCAAGATCCTCTGGCTGTTTATTTATTTATTTATTTATTTATTTAATTAAAAGGTTTATTATCTCACCCCTCCTGCTACAGGCAGCCCGGGGCGGCTTACAGTCATAAAAACATCATTTAAAACAATTCCTAAAAGGAGAAAAAATACCCAACCCCACCCCAACACCCCACCCCATCACCCATCTCCCCCGCCAAATGCCTGGTGGAACAGCCAGGTCTTACAGCTTCTTCAAAAGGAGGGGCTATCCGGGACCAACCAAACTCCCACCAGAAGGGAGTTCCACAGCCGTGGTGCGTCCACCGAGAATGACCTCCCCTGTGTGGCCCCCTAGAAGACCCGGGGGCCTTGAGCAGGGCACCCCCAGATGACCGCAGGGCCGATCCAGCACCTGGGGAGTGAGTGCTGGCACTACCCCATTCATTTCAGTGCTAAGGGATACTGCCAACACTAAATGGCTGGGACCTCCAAGCGCCACTGGCAGCCACTTTCCCCCAACAAATGGCACATCAACACATGGATGTGCATTAGCCCACACGGTGTTCCCTGCATTCCATGACAGGATGCTCTATGTGGGCACCCAACAAGGAACACGTTTGCAAGAAAGTTATAAACCAAATGCATGGCCAAGTGAACACCCGTGAGTGGGCAGCTATTTTGCTGTTTGTTTTCACCAGTGGAGAAACAGAGATGATATCTAGCTGCAATGAAAACAATGCACCCTGCGTTTCATCTATTGCACATGTTTGAACATAACGGATGATCTGAAGGAAGTTTGATTTTCTACATGAAAGAATCCTTGGTGCAAAAATGATCATACTGATGGTTGGCCTTTCTCATAACTCCATTCACCCTTGTTCAAGACCACTGACATGTTTACATTAATGTGTAGTCCGTTCAATGTGTGTCTGAGACCCTTGGGCGAGATTGGAGATGTGCCATCGGTATGCTGATGACACCTTAATCTGACCCAGGCCCTGCATTCTCAGTGCTTGCTTGCCCAGTGCCTGGCTGCTGTTGGGTACTGGAGCCAATTGAAGCTGGATCCAGACAAGACCAAGGTGATGATGGTGCGCTGGCTTTGCGACCTGGGGGATATGGAATCCTCTGTTTATTGGTGGGGTTCGGTCTCCTTTGGTCACTCATGTTCGAAGCCTTGGGGTGCTATTGGATCCACTGCTGTGCCTGGATTGCCAGGGTGCAGTAGTGGCCAGGAGCATTTTCACCAACTTCATCTCATGAGAAAGCCATGACCTTTTTCATCAGATTTAGATTTGGCCACCATCATCCATTCCTCTGTAACCTTGAGACTAGATTACTGCAGTGCACTCTACATGGGGCTTCCTTTTATGACTGTTCTGAAGCTGCAGCTGGTGCACCTTTTATTCAGGGTAGATCATTGGGAGCACATTATACCAGTGCTCTAGAGTCCACACTGGCTGCCAATAGCTTTCCGGTCACAATTCAAGGTGCTGGTTCTGACCTATAAAGCCCTACATAGTTTGGGCCCGAGGTATCTGAAAGACTGCCTCTTCCCTTATAAGAATATAAGGTGGGTTGGGCCCATGATCCATTGAGCCCAGCCTCATGTCTCTGACAGTGACCAGCTACAGTAGCTTGAGGAGTACAAGTACAGGTCATGGAGGTATGACCCATCTCCTGCTAACCACTCCCAGCTACCAGTAGCCAGGGGCTTAAGCCCCAACTAGTAAGCATTTATAGCTCTATACCAGGGGCGGGGAACCCCAGGCCCAGGGGCTAAAAGCGGCCCGCTGCAAGTTTTTATGTGGCCCCTTTCCACTTCCTGAATCTGGCCCGGAATCCAGTTCTTACCTCCAATCACTGAAAAACTGAGCTTGAGAGAAGGGAGCAAATATGAGGTCATGCAAACGAGGATAGAGGACAGTTCTATGGCACAGATCCATGATTTGGACCCTCCTTTGCTTGAATGCATCCCGTAAGCACCCCCGTCCCAATTTCTGTGTGGCCCTCAGAGATTGTGCAAACTTTCAAACTGGCCCCTGGGAGGGAAAAGGTTCCCCACCTTTTCCCTCTATACTCTTTTTAAAAAAAAATATGAAAATGACCTAGTTTCCATTTGAAGCTAGTTATGGTGCTGACTTTCATTGCCTCCTCTGGCAATGAGTTCCACTACTGTATTGTCCACCGAATGAAAAAAATACTTGCTTTTGTTTGTTTTAAACCTGCCATCATTTAACTTCAGAGTGCCCCGTTGCTCTCTTTTTTGCAAGAAAGGGCAAACAGTTCCCTATTTACTTTTTCTACACCGCTCATGATTTTATAAATTTCTATCATATCCCCCCTTAAATTGCCTCTTCTCCAAGCTAAATAGCCCTAATCTGTTGAGCCTCTCCTCATATGGAAGTTGATCCTTCCCTTCTATCATCCTTGTTGTCCTTCTCTGTACTTCTTTCCAATTCTACTATATATTTCCTGAGTGGGGCAACTAGAACTACACACAATATTCAAGCTGGGGTAGTACCAAGGATTTATACAGCTGCATTATATTTCCCCTTTTATTTTCTATTCCTTTTTGCAATAATTCCTACCATTCAGTTTGCCTTTTTGACTGCTGCTGTATACTGAGCTGATGTAAGAACATGAGTAGTGCCATACTGGGTCAGTCCAACGAGCACAGCACCTGTCTCCAACAGTGGCCAATCAGTCGCATAGAAGTAGTACCCAACAGGTCACAATGGGGCGATCCATTCTCTGTTGTTCGCTTCCAGCTCCCTGACTTCAAGGAACTATCCACAATGACTCCCAAGATCCTTCTCCTGAGTGATTACACCCAGATTAGAACCTAACATCGTGTGTGTATAGTGAGGATTATTTTTCCCTATGTGCCTCACCTTGCACTTATCAACATTGAATTTTAATGCCCATTCACATAGTCATGCAAGATCTGTCTGCCTAGGTTTTAACTATCTTGAATAATTTCGTGTCATCTGCAAATTTAGCCACCTCTTTTACCTCTTTTTCCAGATCATTAATGACTGTTAAACAATATTTACTGTATAAATAGTATAAACAATACTGGTCCCAGTATTGACCCCTGAAGCACCCCGCTGTTTACCTCCCTCCAACTTGAAAAATGGCCATTTATTCCTACCCTTTATTTCCTGTCTTTTAACCAGCTACCAATCCATTACAGGCCTTTTCCTCTTATCCCATGACTACTTGGTTTGCTCAGGAGACTCTGATGAGGGTACGGTTGCTATATATGTACATTTTAGAGGACGCATATGAGAAATACAGGTTGCATGGCTGCACTGGAGCCACCTGCAACCTTTATTTCTCATAAGTGTCCTCTAGAATTTGCATATATGGCAACCCTAGATGAGGCACTTTGTCAGGAGGATTTTGAAAATCCAAATGTATTATATCAACTGGATCACTCTTGCCCATGTGCTTATTAACAATCTAATAAAATTCTAATAGGTTAGTGAGGCATGATTTCCCTTTGCTATAGCTATGCTGGTTTTTACCCATCAAGTCTTGCTTGTCAATATGCCTAGTAATTTTGATTTTAAAAATGGTCTCCACTAGTTGACCCAGTACTGATGTTTATTGGTCTGTAGTATCCAGGGTCACCTCTGGAGCCCTTTTTAAAAACTGGGGTTATGTTTGCTAACCTCCAGTCCTCTGGTGCACAGGAGGATTTTAGCCATAATTTACATACTACTGATTTTAGTTTAGCTATTTCAAATTTGAGTTCTTTCAGTACTCTTAGATGAATACAGTAAGGCCTGGGTGACTTGCTACTGTTTAAATTATCAGTATGCAATAAGTTCACTTCTGGCATGACACTAATTTCAGATAATTCCTCCAATTCCTCACCAACAAAAAACAGTTCTGCTGTGGGTATCGCCCCAACAACCTTCTGCAGTAAAAACTGATGCAAATAACTGATTGAGTTTCTTAGCAGTGACTTGTCATCTTTGAGCGTTCTCTTTGTTTCCTTATCATTTAACCTCTCCAGCAGGTTCTCCATCTCTGATGTATGGGGGGGCGGTGTGGGATTTGCTATTGGCAAGGCCCTGATTCTCCCGTGGATTTTTAAAAAAGTTCTGTGGGAGTCTGGGAGGCTCAGAACCTGATTCTGCAGGTTCCTGTCCTCCACCCCCACCGTCACCGTGCTGGACTGGCCTGAGTTGGGTGGGTGGGGGGGCTATCATGACTTGCCCCCCCACCTTCCTAGCATTGCAAATGCAGCACAGGGGCTCCTTCCCATAGTCCAGGCTGGGTTGGGTAGTGGGGAGCTGCCAGGGCTTGCCTTCCACCCTCCCCATTCTAGCAAATCTGCTCACGTGGCGGCAGTGACATCAGCAGCTCCTCTCGGCGCTCTTCAGCCAGCTCCTTCTGGCCGTTTCCTGGCCTGCCCCACGTGGCCTCTCAGGGTGACACAGCCAGATGATATTAGCCTGTTGGGGGAGGAATCAGGAAGTGGCCAGAGGAGCTGGCTGAAGAGCGCCGAGAGAGGCTGCTGCTGCTGCTGCCAAGTGAGTTTATTTGCCAGGCTGGGGAGTGTGAGAGGGGAGGCAAGCCCTGGCAGACCCACCCACCCAATGCGGCCTGGCATACCCTTCATTCCCCTCCCCGTGTGGAATCTCCTGCCTGCTCCTCCCCCTGCGCAGGCTGGAGATTCTGTGCTAGGAGAAGCGGGGCAGGAGATTCCACGGCGGGGGAGGGGGATTCTGCGGGAAATCCACGAATCACGGACCCGCATTTGGCTTAGGGCCCTAGCTATTGGGTTTGGTATCCTTAGCAAGTTGTTCCTCAGATTCCCTCTTTGTCTGTTATCATGGTTTTACACTTGGTTTCATGGTTTTACACTTTCTCTGCCAATGTCTGTACTCCTTCCTAGTTACCTCATTTGGAATACTTTTTCATTCTTTTTTGAAGGATACTTTTTGGCTCTGATAGTCTCCTTAATTTTACCATTTAGCCATGCAGGCATTTGTTTGGGTCTTTTCTTGCTTTTTTTTTTTATATATACTTGTGGTATACATTTAATCTGGGCATCTAAGGTAGTTTTCAATAGTTTTTGTGGGCCTTTGAACTTGATGACTTTCTCTTTTAGTCGTAGGTAGGTGGGTTGGGGGCTAGGGGGTTGTTTTAGTTCTGTGTGTTTTTATATTTTGTAAGCCGCCCTGAGCCTAACAAAGAAGGGTGGGGTAAAAATTAGAATAAATACATTAATTAACTTGTGTTTAATGGTACCAAAAGCTATTGATTTGGTTAAAATCAAATCAGAATGAATTATTATTGTGCAGTGACTCCCTGCAATCCTTCCCAGCAGCAGATACAAATGTTAACTGGGGTAAGTTGTTACAGGAGTGAACACAGGGGCAAGCAGCTGTTTTGAGAAATGGCTAATGAATCAAGTTATGTGGGTGAAAAATTCTTACTTGGGAAAGATAGGAAGCTGCTAGGAGGAAACAGAAAGAGGGAACAGGATAAAAAGCTGTGTCCACAACTTTGTTATATGACCATCAGGGAGAAAAAGAACTTGTGAAAGGAGTTTGCCTTTGTGTGAGAGCCATGTGTTAGTTAGCAGGGTTATCCATGGAAAGGTCAGGGGAGTACATTTCCAGAGGCCAAGGAAAGTCTGCCCTGTGTTATCCGGGTTTACCCTAGATCTGGCTATTAAAGTACAGAGACCATCATCTTAGGGAGGGACTCACCTGAAAATATGGAAGATGGGAGGCTGGGGCAAAGGGCTTGTTTTTAGAAGGTATTGCTATGAAGTATTTTGTGAAGAAATGTGCATATTGAGTGACTTGGGGCCCTACTCCTGCAGAGAAGTGCAGGTGACAAGAGCTAAATTGATTTCATACTGTTTTCATCAAAACAGTTAGTGTGTGTCCATATTTGTTTCCTACTTGTTATTGCTGTCCATTTTCTTTTTTTTTTCTTTTTTTCTGTACTGTAATGGCATGTCCACTCCTATGGCATAACTTCACGCTGCATCTGGTGTTGAGTGACTCATCTTCCTTACTGCTAAAGAAGCCTAACGTTGCCTGCAGCATACATCTCTGAACCCTAAGCAAATCACCAAAATATAAATGTTGGTTTAGATCCCCTTATGTCAAATTTTAATATTTAATATCTCTTACAGCTGAAGTCTTAAGGGGGAGCCTAAGCTTTAAATGATACAGAAGAATTTGTCCTTTCCCGTCTACTTTTAGAAGGAGAAACTTTTGAACAGTCTGTCTCCCTTCTGATTATAATATAGCAGGTGATCTTTTAGGGAAGCCAGAGCTTCAGAATGAAGTGAATGAATGTGGGGTAGTGGATAAGGTGCCTGGCCTGGGAAACCAGGATTTGAATTCTTCCCTAGCCATGAATTCACTGGGTGGCCCTGGACAAGTCACTATCTCTCAGCCTCCATTCCCCCTCTGTAATAAATGAGAATATATGTGTGTGTGTGTGTGTGTCTGTCTGTCTCTCCCTGTGTTTTCCTCACACTTCTCCATACTTGATTGTAAGCCTCCTGGACAGGGACCGATCTCTAACAATAACAATTGTAAAGTGTCAGGTACAGTGCCAGTACTGTATAAATGCTTAATAATCATTCTTTTCTCAAAGGCCTTTCAGATTAAAAAATACAATTTTCACTTAGGAAACGTGTCTCTAGTATAAAAATTCAAATACCAACTAACGTATGTGTAGTTGGAAAGACTGCTTGCGTTGCTCTGTGGTCTAATGAGAATGAGTGAAACAGCAGTTTTTTGTCAGTTCTGCGCTAAAGATAGCTGTGCAGGGACAGTTCCTTCTTGAGGACAGCCGGGCAATGCCCTGCCTACCATGGAGGAAGTTGTAGGGGTGGGCTAGGGCTGGGAACACTAGGATCATTAGCGCTACTAATTGAATAAGCTGGGGTGGAGGAGGGGAAGCTTCATGGGGCGGCTGGCTGCTCTGCCCTTCTGGAGAATGCTTAGTGACTCACAGGGGAGAGGCGAGAGAAGGGACTGTGGAGACTCTGGCTAGGCTCCTATGAAAAAGTTTAACCAATTAGAGCTCTCTGGGAGCGTTGACTCATACCACCCCCAGCCAGTGGCTGCAAAGGACAGGACTGCCTGGGAATGGGGCACTTTCTCCTGCTCTGCCTGAGTGGTTTTTCCCCGGTTGCCCCCACAGAGGGAGCCTGGAGCAGAGGCACTCAACTGCAGTGTGGAGCCCAGAGCTGCCAGGTATAGGGGAGGGAGTGATTGTGTGCATAGTGGGACAGAAGAGTTCTCTTCCTCCACAGCTGCTGCACCTCCTCTCCCTGTTCCCTCCTTCAACTCAATTTTGCAGGGAAATCAGCAGCAGCTGCAGGAGGCAGCAAAGGAGAAAACGGCTACTTGGTGGTGGTTTTCATTGCTAGTTAGGTTCCCCATCTTTGGTCTACACTTGCTTAATGATTGATCAAGCCTTAGTTTGAGGGAAAATAAACAGGCTACTCACCCTGTATAATCTTTTTTTCCTCCTTTATTTTTCTGTTTCAACATGGACTAACCTTTCAAAATGCTAGTTTCCCTGGGTTAGATATTGTAAATCAAACACACAACATTTCTTATGGTTCTAATTCTAACCTCATTGAAGTCAATGGGGAAACTCCCATTGGCTTTAATGAGGCTGGGATTGCCTTCATAATTATTTTTATTATTTAGGTTTCGTACCTTCATACAGGTAACAGCTAACTTCCATACAGTGGTCAAAATCTACCAACAGTTATACTTGGGCAGCTTGCCAAGTCCAAAAGCTTCCTTTGATGTAACAGTGGACTAATCACCCTCAATAGCCATTATTGAGAGATTGCTCTGGAACCTGTCTCTAATTATGCTTGTACAGCACAAAGATTGTAACTAGCATTTATATAAATAATTGTTTTTATATAATTGACCACTTTTCCCAAGTCTTAGGGACTGGGGGCCTCTTGCGCTTGCCCTTGCTTCCCTTGTCTGTCTCAGTGCTGTCATCACCCGCGTCTGCCCCATGTAACAACATAAAAATGTCAATACATTCCCCCTTCCATATTTTTTCCTTGGTTGCCTGGGATAAGTGATCCCTCAGCAAGGAAATGGGGATGGCATAAGCATATAAGCCTGGGGTAAGACCCGGCCGCCCATAACTGGCTTGTGTCTCCTTGCAAGCTACGGTTGTGTCCCACACTGAAGTTGCAGCATTGGCATCCAATGCTAGTGTAGCCAATCTCTCCCAGTACCACTACACAGACTGGCCATCAGACACAGGACTAGACCCTGAGGCAGTACTAGGGCCAGAAACTGGGCCAATAGGGCCAGCAGTACCAATAACTCCTGGACCCGTAGACCCCTCATCTTGCTCCATAAGCGCCATCTGTATTCCACTAGATCCCAGTGCGTCCGGCATGGCTGTTTGCGTCCCTCCAGCAAGGCCCTCGACATCTGCCACTGGTAATCCCAACCCAGTCTCAGCTTGCCTAGGGCCAGAGACATTCCCTCCTCAGCCCCGTATCCAGGGTTGCTTGGGCGACGGAGGAGCCCCAGCGACCTTGCCAGACTGACGGGCATGGATGGTCTCCAAAGCAATGGCTAGGAGCTGAGTTACTTCCAGCATGGGGAACCTAGGAGTGCTGTCGAGGTGAGTAGGGTTGGCCACAGCCCCCAACCGGATTTGCGCCCTCTCGGCATTAGAGGATGGGGCCCTTGTGACATGCTAAGCCTGAGGTCCCCTGCCACCGCGATTAGACCTCATATGAGCCATTAGACCTGCACTTTACAGAGAATAAAAATAAAATATTTAGTTAGCAACCAGACTGAATGAAACATAGTCATAATTACGCTATCCCTGCTGCGCCGGTAGGAAATCGATACCCTAACCATGGGTAGCCCCACTGGAAAAACTTGCGCTGAGTTGAATTGTGATATTGCCAGGGCAACACCCTCAGTTACTGGAGAAATATCCCCCCCACGCCCACAGACTGCGGAGGGGCAGAGGGGAGAGGCGCCTTACAGTGAAAGACCCACCAGGATTTCCCATTCCCTTACTCTGTTTGTTTGTTTGTTTATTTATTTATTTATTTGTGTGTGTGATGGAAGTGCACAGAGATGGAAGTGCCACCTATTACTGACTAAAACAGCTGTTCTAACAAGAGAGCCACTCCCTATCCCCACATGCTCAACAGACATCCCTCTGTGTTATCAAAATATAATTTGGAGACCTTAACCTATGATGTGAATAAAAATCTGATAGAGGTGGAAAAGGGGATTTTTTTCTCTTTTTTTAAAGTTTATGTTAACGTCATTATCCACTAGAGAGCATGGTGGTGGTGATTTTCAGAATCCAAGAGCTGAATGTTAGAGAGAAATTAAAGCCGAACAAGTAGTGTTCCATGTCGGTCTGATAATGCTACATGTAAGGCATCCAACACTGCATTCAAATCACTAAAAAGAAACCTTTTCTTAGTACCTAACAAAATTGCAAGAATTTTTTTTTTAAATTTTTTTTCTAAATTTAGACAGGTTGATGTACAGAAGCAACAGCATACAAGACTCTTCTTTGTGTGTGTGTGTGCTGCCACGCTGACAAGCAATAGCGCTCGGGCACGTGCAGGCCCAGTCAGGGCCTTTAAAAGAATTATTTGGGCGCCGCTGCTCTAAGACAAACAGCGGTGATCAGGCACATGTGGGCCCGCTCAGGGCATTTTCAAGAATTTTTGGGCACTGCCGCACTGGCAAGAAGCAGCTCTTGGACACATACAGGCCTGTTCGGGACCTTTAAAAAAATGTTTTGAGCGCCGCCGCTCCAAAACACGCGACGGCACTCAGGCACATGCAAGCCCAACTGGAGCCTTTATTAGAATGTTTTGAGCACCGCTGCTCCCAAACATGTGGCGGCGCTCAGGCACATGCAGGCCCACCGGGGCCTTTAAAGAAATGCTCTGTGCCGCCGTTCCCTGACGTGGCAATGCTTGGGCACATGCAGGCCCGCTCGGAGCTACGTTTTTGTGCACACCACCACCCAGAAGGAAGCGCCTGTTTAGAAGGAAGCACAGTCGGGGGACCCACATGAACTGCCCCCCCTCCCCCTGCTGCAACTAGGTTTTCGCTGGGCCGCTTACCTGCAATACTGGAACCAGGTAAGGGTGTACCCAAAAGCTCCTGTATGTGGCCAGCAAAGGAGACAGAAAGAGGCACCGGTGCAGTCCAAATATTTACCTGCTCAGTTCCCTGCCCGCCAGTTCCCTGTCCTCCATCCACATTGGGCCATGGGGCCGTACCTCCATAACAGTGAAAGGGGTGAGGGGGTCCTACCCCCCCCCCCTCTGCCTGACCCCTTTTCTGGGCAGACAGGCACAAACCTGACTGACCACGCTCCCCCCCTACTGAAGGCAGGGAGAGCGTTCTCTTACTGTTGGGGGCTGGGAGTGGGCATCAGGAAATGGATTGCCTATTGTGATTTGATGGGTACTTCTCCCAAAATTGGCCACTGTCAGAGACAGGATGCTGGGCTTGATGGTCAGACCTAGCATGTTGTATGCTTTTTATCAGACTACAGGAGAGTTCCTGGGTTAGATGTATACCAATCTCAGATGCTGAACATGCAAGCTATTTCCAGACCTTCTCTGCTAATGAGGGCACATAAAAAGCCTTCAAAAGCCAGTTAAATTTTGTATATTTTGTAAACCCTTGTTTACTTGATAAACCCAGGTAAATCCTTGCCTTGAGTCTAAGATCTGTATTCAGTATAATTTTGTAATAATTATGTATTCAATAGTAATGCCTTCAGGTTTAAGATCCCGCCCCAGTAGCTTAAAAGTCCACCACCTGCCACTGTATCCGTGAGGGCTTTTTTGTTGTTGTTTCTATTTAGTCTAAGGCTTCGTTCACACGAGACATAAAATGTGGCACAAATTGTGTGTCTTCAATTTTTATTGCTCATGTAAATTACTTAGATTGTGCACAAGCAAGTCCTAAATCACCTGTAACTAATGAGCTGCAAACCGAGGCTTAACACTCAAGCTAAGCCCCTCCTGCACATGGCTGATAACCTGTGAAGGACAATTCAGTTTTCTTACCCTTTTTTGTTCCTGCGCTGTTGGAAAGATATGTTTTGGGGGACATTATGGGTGGCCATACTCCCACTTCAGATCATTTCTTTCAGCACAACAGTACTCTCGCCCAGGTAATTAAAGAGCCGAGAGAATAACTGAATATCTTTCCCTTTCCAGGTTTTGTTTTGTGCGTCATGTTTGTTTCCTGTTCTCACTGTTGGGATTCTTTTTTTCTCTTCCCCAAATTATTTTTTTTGCAACTCCTGTCTGCAGAACCTGGCATCTCCTGTATTACTTTTGTCACATACTAGCATGGCATTTTCCTTTACCTTACTTATCTCATGGCTATAATGTGGTTTGTAGAAATAAGGATTATTAATAGCAGTTTTTATAGTATTCATACCTGATTTATATTCATACCGGTTTTCCCTTGTTAGTTGTTTGTTGTTACACAACAGTTGGACTAAGTGGTGAAGGGATAGTGTTTAGATTACATGGTGAAGGGTTTCAGTCTACTTTAACCCATTACCGGGGAGGCAGGGAAACGTCCGTCAGAGCAATCGTGGCTCTGTTCTCACAGGAATTAGTGCACATGGGAACATGCTATTTTGCTGTTCTCCCGCGAGAACCCCCGTCCCTGTAAACACTCCATTTGGGGACTTGGTCATGCACAAATGTTTTCGTAGGATAAAAGCAGAATAGCACGTTTTCACATGCGCTGATTGCTATGAGGACAGAGCCATGATTGTTTTGACAGAGGTCTCCCTGCATCCCCTGTAACGTGCAAAAGTGGCCTCAATGTCTTGTCTTCTATAGCTATACTCTTATCGGTCGTCTTTAACTAAAACCTAATCCCATATAGCATCAGAATAGGGGATATCTTCCAGTGCTAGACTGATTAATGAAAGTCTAGGTCACTTGTCTTCTATAGAAATTGTGATAGGTATGTTTTCTTTTCAATACCTGATGCTGTGCTACAGCAAAGGGCGTGATCTGAACTCTTAACAATTTGAATTGAAAAGAGCATTGTTAATTGTGTACGTTTTCTTTAAAAAATGAAGAAAACCAAGAATGTTACAGATTTTTATAAATCTGCCATCCATTCTCAGTTTCCTCATGCCTTCATTTGGAGTTATGTTAAGAGGCTGTAATAGGCAGTCAGACACACAGAAACTTTGAGTACGGTAAACTCAAAAAGCCCAAGTTAAAGAATTATTATAGGTTGAGCGTCATGGCAAGCCCCTGTAGGCTTAGGCTACTTTAACACTTCCCATTATTTAAAAATTTTGGTGACTTTAAAAAAAAAAAAGAGAGCGAGAGAGGGGAAAAAGAAGCTGAGACTTCCATTGTTGTCAGCAGACATTTGAAATTCAATGGAGTAAATGCTTGGGCTAGAGAAGAATGTTATGCTTAGTTGAGTTGCGGATTTTTAACATTCTCCCAATCCCTTGTCTTGCTAGATTTGCTAAGAAAGACTTTGTAACATGCTGAAATAACTAAACATGAAAGAGCTGTGACCAACCATATTGACATCAAGGTATCTGTCAGGGGGACACGCAGGCAGCCCCGCAGGTACCCTACAGCTAACCCTGATATGGGGGCTGGAGCCCCACCCCCAGTAGCAAGACAACAACAAGGGGAACCCCAGCCTTCTGGCGGCATACCAGCTACGCCTCCTAGAGCTCCGGCTCCGCCCCCGGAGGGGGAGACATTGGAACCAGCCCCGCCCCGACTCTCCAACTCCACTTATCATTTCAGTACAGCAGCCTACGCTGCGCCGCTCAGCGTCTGCAGGCACACCGGGGGCGGGGCCCTGAGGATAAAAGCCGGCGCCTCTGACAACGAGGTGCCGGTGAACGGAGATTCCCAGAGACTGGCCCCCGAACGTTGAGTATTGCTGTTGCTTGTGATTTTTTCCTTATACCACTGATTATTGTTGCTCTAGAGTGTTCCGTTTCCTTCCTACCCTGTGTGTATTATTGTAAGTGTTCTAGTGTGCATGGTCTGTGTGCTGCCTTGTCTCCTCCTCCTTCCTCCCCCTCACCCCCCGTCCTTGGGAATCGTTGCCTTCCTTCCTAGCCAGAGTGAGTGACCCGCATCCCTTCTCTTGTCTGGGTTCCCCTCCCTTAAACTGGGGGTGTCTCCTTGGCACTGCGATCCTCCGCCCTTGTGGTGTGAGTGTGTTGTGATTGGTACTCCAGAGTACCTTGGAGTCCGTTCCATGCCCTATGATGAGACTGGCCTGATCCTTCGTGGGTCTATAGACCAAAATACCACCCTGACGGGCACCTTTCGTACCACTGGTACTCACGGGACCTGACCCCAAGGTTGGCTTAATGTGTGTGTGAATTGGCGGGTCTCTCTCTCTCTCCTAGCCTCCTCTCAATTTCTCCCCCCCCCCCCCCCCTGACAGTATCAGAGATAGCAACAGAAGAAACCGCATTGGTGGGAATACCTGGGAGCTATCTAAGCAATGGTAGAGGGAGATGAGAGACAGAATGGTTTCTTGGCTATTTTGAGTGCATTGGTGCCTACTTAGGGTGTGAGGCAGTTCAGGCTTGTTAAAAATGTATTAAAATGAAGACTGACAGGTGATGGATGCTGAAGAAAAAGGATATGTTTACGTATAGAATATTTGCCATTTTATTGTTTCTGGTTGGTAGATATAGCTAAGAAAAATAGCATGTGTTTGGGGTGGTTGCGTAAATGGAATGTGTACTTTAAAAAAAGTTATGGCAAACTGAGCAAATCATCTTTGTATCTTTATGAAAGGAAGTGAGTGCTTGGTCTCTCTTTTTCCTGTTTATCAAAAAGTGGAAGCATTACTTAAAGAAAGGAGTTGAGAAGTGTTTTATTTATTTATTTTTTAAAAATGATACCCTAATCTTCCCCTAAAGATCAGGAAGTTTTAAAACACAAAGAAACACATGAAAATGCCCTTAAACCACAACCTTCTAAACCTCAACTCAACTCACCATTTTGAGCTGGTGTTATGACAAGCTCGTTTTGTTGATATTCACAGGAATTAAACCAGAAGCAAAAAAGACCACTACTCTACCCTCTCTGTTGTATTTGAATTAAAGTACGTCAGAGTGCCAAGCTTCTACCGTTTCAAAACATAACAGATCATAGAACTACATACTTTAAAGTTTTGGATCCATGTGTTTAGCGTCTGCAGGTGAAGCTACACCCTATAAAGGCCTGATCCCCTGCGCTGCTCACGGGTAGGTAATGGCAGCAGCTACGCTTCGGGGCCAGCAGAGAGAGCAGGGGAAATGGTTCACTCCCCTGTGCCCATCACTAGTTCCTCCACACCCTGGGGCGAACGGCAGACGGAGGAGCTGGCCGCATGTTGCTGGATACCCAGTGTGGCAGGAGTGGCCCAGCTGTGGGGAGGGGGTCAGGGAACTCGTGCCTTCTCCCAATCCAGGACTGGGAAGAGAGCACAGTGCATTGTGTTTTAATATTGCTGTAAGTGGGATAACGCTGCCCAAAGTGGGATAACGTCTCGTGTGGCTGCACCCTCCATCTGGGTTCCTAGCTGCCTATCTAGCCTTGAAAACACAGTTTGTGGAATGAAAGTCTACAACTTGAAAGCATTTCATGCGTTACTGGGAAAAGATGAGTGGGGTGTCAGCTTGAGCGTGCATACACGTGCAAACACCTTGCATTTATGTCTAACAATAAAATGTCTTTTTCCACAGAAGAAGATAAATACAATATATACTCCAATTTGTTGTTCAAGTACTTCCTCGCTGAGGGAATAGTCTGTGGACATAAGTTGTTCATTGCTTCTGCTAAAGAGGACCCTGCTGACATTTTAAAGGTAACGAAAAAGTTTCTTACATAAGATAATAGTTTAAGAATAACAAAAGTCCTCAACACTGTTTAAGAAGTAAAGCTAATCCATTAAAAATCTAATGACCTAAAATTTACTAAATATTTTACAGTAACCTCTTAATGTGCATAGTAAAAAAAAAAAAAATGTATTGGTTTATCTTTTGAAATATTTTGTAACTTCTGATAGCAGAACGTAGTGTTAAATATGACAGTTCCTTTAACCAATTTATATCTGCTGCTGCTGCTTGGGGTTGTAGGCTCTCTGTCACTGGAGGTTGTGACCGGATAAATTCAATTAAAAACTTTAGTCTTGGTTACTTTTTGTAGTACCTTTTGGTGTACCTTTCAGTTTAAACATACAAGAAACTGAGCACTTGCATATTTTATGTTGTCATTCATTTAGCCCCTGATTCTGGGTAACTTCAGACGTGCTGGACCTACAGGCCCAACACGCTGAAACCTGGACCGTAATCAGGCCATTCGTCCTTTAGACATGCCGGCCTGATTGCAGTGGGGAATCAGGGAGGGGGCAGGGCTGTGCAGCATGACATGCGGCCGCTCAGCCCCGCCCCCCTGCGCTTCCATGGCCACGCACCCTCGGGGAGACGGGCGGGTGCAGGGGCCAATTAGGCCACTGCGCCCAATCCTGTCCCGTGATTGGGGCCTGATTCTGGGACGGGGCTGGGTAACAGTCGTTACCCACGGTCGTTCCCAGCCCCGTCCCAGATCGTGGCCAAACCAACCACAGTTCTGGAGGTGAGGCCGGCCTCACCTCCAGAACCGTGGGTGTACACTGTGGTGAACATCTGACTCGGAGCAAATAGACGTGCATGAAATCGCTGCCACCACACCGAATCCACTGTGATTCAATGTGGTTAGCGGCGTTCCCATCACGTCTGAAAATACCCTCTGCAAACGTGGTTAATCCTATTGAAGTTGATGGGACTATTCACAGGCAAAATTATATGTTCTTTGCAGAATTCTGGTTTTTCACGCCAGTTGCCGTGCTGTAACTCAGTCAGTATAATAGAAATGACATTTTAATTAAATTACCCAAATGCGAATGGAAATAATATTAGATTTTGAGCACTTTCTTAAAGGTTTTTAAAATATTTGAAGTAGTCTGAAATTTTCTGTTTTCATGTAGTGTTGAAAGAGCCTGCCCACCTATTTTGAAGTCTTAAGAGATTCTATTTCTCTGAACTAATATAACTGTTTCTCTTTACAAACACCATGTATACTCATGTCATTAGGTCTATTAAGTATTGTCTTGAGCACTTACAAAAATGGATTGTAAATGACATAATTGCTGCCATGAAAATCTAATGGTCTTGTTTGTGTAATGGCTTTTGCTTTCATAACCCAATAAAAAGAAGTTAGGTAGGATCTTAAATTTTGTTGTTTGTTAAAATTGTTTTTTGTGTTTATGGAGTATATAGTTAGTAACCTTTGTGTTTGATACTTTTACATTATAAATGTATACTTGTAAAAAATGCATTTCATACTTGCTAAACTTCAAACTGCTGCTGTCTCATAGTACATTCGCTATGGCTATATGTTATCTGGTTTCTTAATTTGTACTAATTTTCTGATTCTACCCATTTTTTTACTGACATTGATATTAGTGAGATTAATCCAAGTTATTTAGTCTCACGTGTGCAAATAGAATATTTTTTATTAAGGCCCAAAGTAAAATCAAAGCCCCAGGCATGGATGGTCTACCTATAGAGTTTTTTAGTGCTGATTTGAAGTGGTGGACACGGTTAAACCTCACTGTTTGGTTTAATGCCATCATTAAAACAGTGAGGTTTAACCGTGTCCACCACTCCAATATATAAGAAAGGAGATCACAGTAAGACTGGCTGTTACCGTCAGATATCATTACTGAATACTGTTTCTAAGTTATTTGGGAGGTATCTTTTATATCATCATTGGAAATGGGCTATTGAGAATGAGGTCCTTTGTGAGCAGCAAATAGTCTAGACCTGGCTACTCTACTTCGGAGCATATCTATTTAATTATTCTATTTGGTCCATAAATATACTCGGGTATTAAGATCCCCTTTGTAATCAACATTTATAGATTTCTCGTCAGCATTTGACACTGTGGATAGGGACCAGCTGTGGGGTAAGCTTGAAGCCTTGGGAACTGACTCTTTTCTTTTAATATTATTAATACTTTTCCATCGGGATACATGGGCATCGGTAAACTATACACCGATGGTTGAGGTATCTCATTCATCCAAGACAGCTAGAAGGGTGCGACAGGGTTGCCTCCTTGCACCACTTTTATTCAATATTTACATTAATGGCATTATTATTAATATGCAGAAGATTAATTTTCACCCTCTGAAAATATTGTCATCCCATTTAGGACTTTTGTTTTATGCAAATGACGCAGTGTTATTTTCCTGAACTACTATTGGATTGCAGAGGGAAATGACAGAATGCATGCTTAGCTACCTTGAGTAGGCTAACCATTAATTATTGAAAAACTAAAATAATCAAATGGGGCAGGGTTAAAAGAAATTACCCATGGAATATCAGGGGGCATAAAATTGAAACGGTTAAATCATTTGTAGATTTAGGAGTTCTTTTTGCTCCTAATATATCTTGGAAGAAGCCGGTCTCCCGTGTTAAGTTGAAGGCCTCATAATCTGTTGCAGGTATTAGAAAATTTCTTGACGCCCATGCATGAAGAGGGGTTCCAGCTGCAATTAAGGTATTTAAGGTGAAGGTTATTCCCCAGTTAGTTGATGGAGCTGAGATGTGGACATATGCAGTTAAGGAAGAAATAGAAATTCCTCAGAACAAGTTTATTAGATCTCTTCTGGGGCTTCCTGCCTCAGTCCCAGTGGCTTTTTTGAGAGCTGAGACAGGGTTAGAGCCAGTGTCTTTAATACTGATTAAAAGGCTTATAGGATTCTGGTTTAAATTACTAACCTTTCCTCCCGGTTGTATTGCAAAAATGTGTTGTTTGGAGGATATGATAAGACCGTTGGACAAGCAAACCCCATGGTTAGCTTTTGTGAAAAATATTTTGAGTAAGAGTGGTTTCAATTTTTTGCCTAATAAAGATAGTAGGCTGTTCCCTCTGGAAGAGATAAATAGGGTTTACCAATGCCTAACAGACATATAAATTCAAGAAGATTTTGCTAGTCTGAGGGTGAGCAGATTGTCCCATTATATATTTTATGGAAACCAGATGGTGTAGCAAAATATCTTAAATTAGACTTGAGACCTAATTTGAAGGTCCAGTTGGTAAGACTGAGGCTGGAACACATGCAGTCTAGGAGAAAAGGAAGTGCACATGTGAGCTGGATGCTATTGAAGATACAATTATGTTTTTGAATGATTATTTTTTGTGGATATTAGAGAGCGACTTTTGAATCCTCTTTTGTCTTGATTGGTCCATTTCTCAAAAAAAGAAAAGCTGATTTAGCTTCAGCAACAACCATCTAAAGAAATAGTTAATAAAAGAGCATAGTTTGCAGCTAAGGCTGCTGCAATGAGAATTCAACATCCAATCTTGGCTCTAAAATCCTAGCTAGAATTAAATAAGTATAAGCACTACTTGGTGTTATGTATTACAATTATATTTGTTTTGTGGAACGGAAAAACGTTATTGTATAATCCATATTTCACATCAAATGTTTTTGTATTTGTTTTTTATTGTTTTTAATTTGGCTATAGCAAAAGCTGATGTCATAATAAATTAAATTAAATTTGTACCGTTATTTGTTCATTTTGACCTTTTTGAATACCTGCTAAACTAGAATACTTTAAAGTAAATGTTAGCCTTTTTTCATTTTTAGGGTATATTCTTGACCTTATCCTGAGGGTTTTCTTTGTGCAAAGACAAAGACCATAGTCTTCAAACTACTCGCTCCAATGAAATTCTATAGAAATTAATGGGATTACTCTGGAGTATGTGATTTGAAAATGGTAGCTAAATATTTTAGCATATATTAAATCATGAGTTCTATAAACCAGCATGAATTTTATTCTATATTCAAAAAAACCTTTGGTTTAAGAGAGAAGTTAAGGCCCTTACAATTTCCATGCTTTTGGGAGCGTGATTGAATTTGTAAGTTAAGGCTTGTGCCTTAACTTATGTGCCATGTAAACAGTAAATAATAATATGTTGTACTGTCTCCCATATTGTGCTCACTTACAACTTAGGCTTCATGCACTCAACACTTTGCCTTGGTATTTCAGCCCCAGTCCTCTTCCTCTGCACGTTGGGGGCAACACTGAAGCTGGGTCCAATGCTATATAAATGTTTAATAAGAATTTAAAGTTGGGTACATATTGAAATTAATAAAATAGAATGCCCATTGGAAGGAATGGAGGCAACAGCAATGCAAATTTAGAAATAAATCCTAGTGCCACACAGATCCCATTAAGTGGCTGTGAAAGAATACAATGGAGCTGCATCTTTGCGAGTGGCAAGAAGGTGTGAAATAATAAGAAAGGCACCAGGGAGAGTGAGTGGAATGACAAGGAGAAGCGCAGGGGTAGGCTGCAGCACCAAGGAACTGGGGGGAATGACGGGAGGAATTTCATCACAGACAGGTAGAATGACAAGGTTCTGAGTGAAATAACTGATTCAGAAGAGTGATAGGAGCCATGAGGATCACTCCTATCATTCCACCCACTTCCCATAGATGCATATATACTGAAATCCCTCACCATATACTGAAATGCAGCTGCCTCTGGAATGGAAACAGCCATATATACTAGAATCCCTCATTGTGTACTATGGGTGAAAACAGACATGACGCTAACCACCCTTTAACCACCTTGGTGGTCATTTATGCATGTTTCAGGGCTGCATAGGGCACCAATACAGCCCTGCAACATGCATAAATAACCACCAAGGGTGGTTAGCATCATGTCTGTTTTCACCCTAAGATGTGGCAGTCCTGGCCTGCAGCCCGTGCTGTCCCATCTGTGGGCACCCACTCCACACCCTTATGCCAGTGTCCTGCAATCATGACTGAATATCCTAGGGTCGACCTAGGCACGCGGTCTCGCCTCCCCCTGACCCTCCCCTAAACTGCAGCCACTCACTCTGCTCTCCCACTTACAGCAGCCCCTCAATCTCGCACCCCCATACCCCAGACATGAAGCAGCCCCTCTCTCTTATCCCTCCATTCCTCCATATACAGTAGCCCCTCTCTCACCCTCCACAGCCCCTGCAGTCCCTCACCCCCCACAAACAGCAGCCCCTCTCACACACACACCCACATACAGCAACCCCTCTCTTATATCCCATATCCCCACCCTTGAGGAACCCCGTGCCCATTGCACAAAAAACATACAGTAAACTATTCACAAAAAAGGATTCAAGGATTTCATTTACACTACAGTAAAGTATATTTATAATTAATACATTTATACAGTAAAGTATATTTATAATTAAAGAGTTTTGTTTACAATAAAAGATAGAGAATAAAACTGAAGATGTCATATTGCCTCTATACAAATCAGTGGTGCGACTGCACCTTGAATACTGTGTGCAGTTCTGGTTGGCCCCTCTCAAAAAAGACATAGCTGAACTAGAAAAGGTACAGAGAAGGGCAACAAAAATGATCAAGGACATGGAAGGGCTCCTGTTGGGGCTCTTCACTTTGGAGAAGGGACGACAGAGGAGATATGATAGAGGTCTATAAAATCATGCATGGTGTGGAACTAATAAACAAGGAGCAGTTATTTACCCTCTCAGCTAGTATTAGAATTAGGGGACACTCCATAAAACTCATGGGTGGCAAGTTTAAAACAAATAAAAGAAAGTATTTTTTTCACGCAGCATATAATTGAGTTGTGGGATCTACTGCCAGAGGCTGTGGTAAGGGCCAGTACTATAGCGGAGTTTAAAATAGGTTTGGACAAGTTTTTGGAAGATAGGTCCTTTTAGCAGCTATTAGCCAGACAGGACCAGGAAACATGACGGGAGCTGGGGGAAATCAGCAGGGAATGGATCCCCCATTGTGACCTGGTGGGTGCTTCTCCCAAGTCACCATGATTGGCCACTGTTGGAGACAGGATGCTGGACTAGATGGACCGTTGGTCTGACCCAGTATGGTACTTCTTATGTTCTTAATTAAACAATTTAATTTCCTGTAAAACATTTATAATTAACTTTACGTTTCACAATTTATAGAATTAAACAAGTGTACTTGCTAAGAATGAAGATGAAAATCCATCTTCCATACTTATTCATTCTGGCGGACAAATTGTGGCTACAGGAAAATATTTGCTTCCCGCTAACTTTTCTGTTCAGAAACTTTACCTGCTTCCTAATATCCATTTGCCCTATCCCCTCACACTCGCCCGGTCTCTTACTCAGGTTACTCTGTATCATGGCATGCTTCCCCAGCACCTGCTTATTACCACTTCATGCTCCCCCAACACATTCCTCACCCTATCACTCTCCCCCAGCACCCCCAGTCTCCCAATACCTGTTCACGCTTCCTAACAACTCGCTCTTCAGTCTCCCCATTTCCACTGTACCTTCTTCCTCACTCCCCCAGTAGTTTCTAACCCTTCCCCAGTATACCCAGCACGTATGCCTCCAGCATGCCTCCAGCATGCTTCCCCTATTTTGAAGGAATGTCATCATCAACATTCATCCTAATAACTTTTTTCAGGGGGAACTACAGACTTCCCAATTGCTGGCGCCATATCTGGAGGGTTCCTTGTAGCTATCCCAACCATCATTTTGCCTGTGGGTGGTCATTTTCTGGGTGCTGGAAAATTGGGTGGTTTGCCCTTGAAGTTATTTATTTTTTATTATTAAAACATTTGATATCCCGCCCCTCCTACCAAAGGCAGCTCAGGACGGCTTACAATATATAAAAATATAAAAATACACAAATAATATAAAACATCTAAAATAGGGGGAAGAGGGGAAAGGGGGTGGGGGACATCCCCCCCCCCCCCGGAAAGAGAGGCGGGAAGGGGAAAAAATCCCACCTTACCACCCCCCCATAAATCCACCCTCACCCACCTCCCTCGCCAAAAGCCTGATGGAACAGCCAGGTCTCGCATTGACGTCAAAAGAGGAAAGGTCCGGGGCCACCTGGGCCTCTGCTGGGAGGGAGTTCCACAGCCTTGGCATGGCCAGCAAGAACTTCAAGAAGGGCGCTCCCGGTCAACCGCAGGGGCTGATACAGAGCATGGGGAGTGAGGCAGTCCCACAGATATATGGGCCCAAGCCATATAGGGCTTTATAGGTAAGAACCAGCACCTTGAATTGGGCCCGGAATCTACAGGCAGCAAGTGCAGAGAACGGAGCACCATTGTAATATACTCATGGTGACCTTTCCCTGTAAGGTGATGGGTTGCCGCATTCTGCACCAGCTGCAGTCTCCGAACCGTCACCATGGGCAGCCCCACGTAGAGCGCGTTACAGTAGTCCACAACTTGCCTGGAAGGGGTTGGATTGCAGTTAAAAAAGTATATTCAGGGTTGGGGGGAGTCTCCTCTATTGAATGGTGTTCTTGTTTTACCCCAGGGGTGACCCCTCCCCCCCTTTTCAAAATGGCCACAGCTTCACTTCCTGGTTCTTTTTTAGTGTTTTCTGGGGGTCAGAACAAATTAAAATCTTGGATTTTTGTGAAGCACAAGGGTGCTAATCTAAACTGTGCTTTCAGAACTTCGTGATCTGCTTTTTCTTTGTCACAATCTGCCTCTGAATCTGACCCTGTAATATCCACCATCTCTGTGTGCCTGTACATGGCTGCTTCCAAACAGGATATCTTTATCTCGATTTATTATTATTATTATTATTATTATTAATAATAACAAACATTTATATAGCACCAGCAGTGTACCTGGCACTTTACAAAGTAATAAAATAGACACGGCCCTTGCCCCTAGGGCTTACAATCTGAGAGACAGGAGCTGGGGGAGAGACATAGGAAGGGGAACAGAGGGAGAGACAAGGGGTCTAATATTCATGAAGATGCGAGGTCTAAGGTACACGTACTTGGCTTGGTTACAATGAGAATGACAGCAGGCAGGTCCATGTGGCAGGGATAAAGGTAAACAGATCATAGGTATAGGAAATAGTGACTCAGCAGGATAAAGAGTCAGACAGAGCAGAGTGAAAGAAGTGAGTTTTAAGGAGAGATTTGAAGGTATGAAGGGAGGGGTCAAGGCAGATGTGGACAGGGAGGGAGTTTCAGGCATGGGGGGCAGCAAGTGAGAAGGGACGAAGGCGCTTAGGGAAGCAGGGAAGGCGTGGAAGGGTGAGAGAAGGGACAGAGGAGGAGCAAAGTGCACAGGCTGGAGTATGGAGGGTGATAAGTGCAGAGAGGTAGGGGGATTTCTCTCTCAAATTCCTGTACCAAAATAGCCAATTCCTGGACTACATTGGTCTTAATGAGGTTATCCCACACACGTTCTGATCTGCCTGTCTCAGGGATCCCTACTATTAGTGCCATGCTAAAGAATACAGCAACTAAATCCACACCCAGGGTGATGGCCAGACTCTTCCCCTCTCCCCCCGGGGCCCCAAAACTAGGAAATTCTTACTCATAGTCAATCTTCGGGTGCTCCTCTGATGATCTACCTGCTCCCAGCACCCCCTGCCCACAAGTTATACCCTCCTAGTCTTCACCCACCCTCCACAACATACCTTTCAAACTCATGGGTCAGGTGCCATTTTCGCTACTCCTTGTTCCCGTCTCAGTGCATCTGCTGGCCAGCTGACAGTAATGCACATGTGTGATGTTATGAAATCTTTCAGACAAATATGGGCAATTAATACATTTATGACTTTTCTAAACGGATAATGAAAATTAAAACAGAGGAACATGCAAGAACACACTCCTTAATTCTCTAACAGCACTACACATCAGTCCGATGTTTGAAAAGTACACTTGGGACCAAGTAAAAAAAGTGTCTGAAACCTGGAAGTAAAAGCAAATTTTACTCCAACTTTTCAAACTGCTGTAACTTTTTTGGTCCAATTTGCATGAAATGCAGACAGATTGTCCCACTCATCCAAGTGATCCTCTCTGCCAAATTTCAGACAAAAAAGACAAATAGTGCAGATTTTATGATCAACAGAATGTTCATGCTTTAAACAGAAACTTGCGTCCTGGAGTTAACTATAGAGCAGTGCCCTGTGTATACAGAATGTTAATGTCCCTGTTTTGGTCATTAGCCAAACCCCTGTTGTTGCATATAATTAATATTTATTTATTTATTTACTACCCCACCCTTCCTGCCACAGGCAGCTCGGGGCAGCTTACAATTCATAAAACAACATTAAAACATTAAAACAACAATTAAACAACTAAAAGGAGGAAAAGAAAACAACCCCATCCCCCAAAAACCCTCCACCCCCTCACCCATCTCCCCCACCAAATGCCTGGCGGAACAGCCTAGTCTTACAACTTCACCAAAAAGAGGGGAGATCCAGGGCCAACCGGGCCTCCACCGGAAAGGAGTTCCACAGCTGTGGTCAGAACGCCCTCCCCTGCATGGCCCCTTGGAAGACTTGGGGGACCTCGAGCAAGGCGCCCCCAGATGACTGCAGGGGTCAATCCAGCACCCGGGGAGTGAGGCGGTCCCGCAGATAGGTAGGACCTAGGCCATTTAGGACTTTATAGGCCAAAGCCAACACCTTGAAACGGACCCGGAAAACCAGCAGCCCGTGCAGAGAGTGGAGCACTGGTGTAATCTGCTCCCAGTGGCCCAGACCTACCAGAAGACGAGCTGCCGCATTCTGCACCAGTTTCAGTTTCTGAGCCGTCACCAGGGGTAGCCCCACGTAGAGCGCGTTACAATAGTCCAATCTGGAGGTGATGAAAGCATGGATGATGGTGACCAGGTCAGAGGCTGAGACAAACGGCCAAAGCCATCGCACCAGATGTAATTGGCAAAAGGTACTCCTCGCCACAGCCTCCACCTGGGCATCCAGGTGGAGCTGCGCATCGAGGAGCACCACCAGACTCGGTTCCTGGGCTACTAATGGAGGGCAGACCCCGCCAATAATGGGGGCCACCATCTTCATCGCCTTACCCACCAACATCACCTCCGTCTTCTCGGGATTCAGCCTCAGTCAGTTAGTCCTCATCCAGTCCCCCACAGCTGTCAAACGCCGAGTAAGCACCGAGACTGCAGGACCTGGGTCTGTTGAAAAAAAGAGATACAGCTGGGTGTCATCAGCATATTGATGACACCGCATGCCGAACCTCCTGATCACATCACAGAGTGGCTGCATGTACACGTTGAACAGGAGAGGGGACAAAACCGAACCCTGCGGGACTCCACACAAGAGGGCTCAGTATGATGAAAAATACTCCCCAAGCCCCACTCACTGCATTCTACTGGTCAGGAAGGAGCGGAACCATTCAAGAACAGTCCCGCCCACCCCTGCACAGTCCCGCAGTCGCGTCACCAACATCCCGTGATCAACTGTATCAAATGCAGCCAAAAGATCGAATAGAACTAACAGAGTCGAATGACCTCTGTCCATTTCGTGGCACAGATGATCCACCAAATAAGTGGACGCAATAGGTTTATTACATTACAGTATACCTAAGACTATTACACCTTGAGTGTCTGTCATCATGTAACTAGCCCAGCAATAGAGTGACCAAAACAGGGACGTTAATACTGTGTGTATACATATGTTACTTCGCTAAAATGCTATAATTGCCCAGCTTTAATTTTACGATTATATACTTGGAAGTTTCTTGAACCTATAACCAAGACAAATATTGCTGGTTGTAATAAGGGGAAAAGACATTTTTATAGACCATAATTATCTTAAAACTGTGTATAACTAAAAGACAAGTAGAAGATAAAAAGCCCCATCAACTGCCTTAAGATATAATATATTACCACCCGGCAATTTATCCATCATCCTTTGAAAACATATTCATGCCTATTGTAGTCAAAGCTCCTTCAGGAAGTCAGCATTAAGATGTAATACTGTGGAAAAATTACACCCCTGTAAAAATCCTATAGAACAATATACATGATGTTTTTAATGGGATATTTTAAACATTTCAGAGCATTTCTGTTCAGTCAGTACACTTATCTAAAAGACAACTACCATAAGTGAAAGTATACATAGTGTTAAGAGTTTGTGATAGAAGATTTATTATGGTATACTTCACTTCCATTATATTATAAATTGTAAGATAAAAGTGAACTGAACCTTTGTGGAGCTTGATTACAGTGGGAATGGGAAACTACCATTTTATACTTTAATGTTTCTACTCAGTTTAACAAGTCTTATTAAAGTTAAACGTGAAACTGAAATAAAACTTTTATACTAATGGCAAGAGAGAGAGTGGTAAATCCCTTTTAAAATACTTACTGGTTTCATGCACCTATTCTGTTAGTTGAAGGGTGAATGCTCTGTTAAAAAATCATCGTCCCTGTACTAGCAATGGATTCCTACCACTGGAGACTTTGGGTAAAACAGACGAGACGGATAAAACAGAAAGACACTGTTGCCCATGGTGTCACATTTTTAGCCCACGAGCCACCAGCACTTCTATTGAGGTCCCGCCAGATCTTTGCCTCAAATTGCTCCGGAGTGCATTAGAGGCTGACTTGAGCTGTGATCCTGGATATATCCAGGATCACAGCCCGGGCTAACCTCCGCCCAATCTGACCAAAGAGGGCCACCTCAGGGCTGCATATTTGTTTCTGGACTGGTCTGCCAGCCTGGGCTGGGGGTTGGCGGGGCACCAGGGGGTGGGGCAGCCAGACAGCCACAGGTTCTCCGTTCTCCCAACCCCTGGGCTGTGTGGCTGACTCCCTTTCCCCCTCCCAATCCAGCACAAACTCCTTGTCCTCACCTTTAACGGTTCCTTGTGGCCTTACGCCTTCCTATCTCTCTGCCCTTGTTTACCACTATTTCCTTTTGGGAACATCACTCTCTCTACCACTTCCATCACCTGCCTCAGTCTCCTGCTCCCTCAACCATCTTCACCCATTCTCCCATGCTGCCCCTTATGCATGGAAGTCCCTCCTACAACACATTCTCTTCTCCTCTCCTCTTGACCTTCAAATCCCTCCTAAAAACGCTACCCGTTTCATCAGGATTTCCCTAGCTCCCTCCCCCATAGACTGCTCATAAGATACTGTTTCTACCATCCTATGCTTCAGAGTCCCTCTTCTTCTCTTGTAACTAAGCTAAGCATGTACACCTTCTCAGTTTCATGAATGTATCCCTGCCTCTTACTATGTATGTGCCAGTCTCCCTTATCTGCCATGACCTTGTGCATCTTTGTCTAGCTTAAAACTGTTCAGTGCCAGGCATGTTGGTGCTGCATGAATAAAAAATAATCATAATTGTGTATTTCATATACATATATATTAAACCTCTTGTTCCTACATGTTCTTGGATCAACTTACCAAATATGGATATGGCTTCAAATAGAACTATTTCATATCTATATTTCACAATAAAGTGTAATTTGTAAATATATGGAATCTATAATATTTTATTGCATATGCCTTGCTGTGATTTCAAATCAGGAGCCCTGGAATAGCTGTCCCGTTTTGAGTAATCTAAGCTATTGTCAACAACAAAATCACTTTGATATCGTCTAAGGCAGATGATCCCATACTGTAGGTCAGGATCCCAAGTGAGTTTGTGCCATCTGTAGATGGTGTTGCAAGCACAATGAATTTGTTACACTTTACATGTCTTTATTGCGCATCTTTAGACATAACAAAGATAGGGTGTCAAAACCCCTAAGCATGTGCTTGGCTCTCGTGTGTAAGCACCATAACATTTCCAACACCAATTTGGCCACCTGTTGAACACGCGATGTGAACACCATTGTATCACAAGGATAATTTGCGTGTTCCAGCTGAACACGTGGCCAACCTTGTTTCTAATGATATCATGTGGTATTAGCAGGTACAACACGGGGAACGAGGCACCAGCGCTGGCATGCTGAGATCGGGTGGTGAGAAAAACACTGATTTGCCCCAAGTTGGGCTGTGCGTCTAAGCAGCACCACATGGTGAACACAGGGCCAAACCGGTGGTCATATCCAGGTCAAAATACACATTCTGACACCTGTTGATGTTATGGGGGGGGAGGGTGTAGTGGGTCTTTTTATCTCCCCTATCCTATTTATTGTTTTATGTATCCTGAGCCCTGTTCTTTTATGTAATATTTGATAGTGGATTTTTTATGTGTGTTAAACTCTTTATATTATTGTGTTTTATTGTTGGAAGCCGCCCCGAGCTGTGTTCATGAGGGGCGGAGTACAAATGGAATAAATAAATCAATCAAATAAATGTCTAAAGACATCCACTGTTTTGGCTTAATGGAATTAGGTTTGTTTCAAAATGGCAATATTTTGGTAACCACATTCTTGTGACTACTCACACAAGTAAGTAATAGAGATGGCTTTGGTGAAGAAAAAAATTAGAAAAGTTGTCCAAAGTTGCTAGCATGATCTAGGGGTGGGGGACCTCAGACCCAGGGACCAAATGTGGCCCACGGCAAGTTTTTATCTGACCCCTAGATAGATAAACAACCTTGCTCCCCGGATAGATAAACAACCTTGCTCTTCACAACCTTGCTCCCCCCTACCTCTCTGCGCTAATTTCCCTTCATACTCCAGTCCATGAACTCCGCTCCTCCTCTGTCGCCCTCCCACGCCTCCCCAGCTCCCCTAACTGCGTTCATCCCTTCTTCCTAGCTGCCCCCTACGCCTGGAACTCCTTCCCTGACCACATCCGCCTTGCCCACTCCCTTCATACCTTCAGATCCCTCCTCAAGACCCACCTCTTCCGTTCTGCCCTCCCCGACTCCTCGCTCCCCTCACCTAACTCCTGCTGATACCTTCCATCCAGTACAATCTGTTACCTAAGGTCTGTGTACTCATATCCTCACCATGGACCAACCAGCCATCATTCTTGATGTAACCAAGCCAAGCGCGTGCAGCAGGGAGCTCGTATCCTCGTGAATGTTACACTCCTTGTCTCTCCCTCTGTTCCCCCTCCTTCGTCTCCCCTCCCCCCCCC
>QEPC01008061.1:1512988-1527920 GCA_003113815.1 Sphenodon punctatus | reverse complement strand
CAGGGAGGGAGTTCCAGGCATGGGGGGCAGCTAGGGAGAAGGGACAAAGGAAGTTACGGGAGCAGGGGAGGTGTGGGAGGGAGAGAGAGGCGACAGAGGAGGAGCGGAGTTCACGGACTGGAGTACAGAGGGAAATTAGCGCAGAGAGGTAGGGGGGAGCAAGGTTCCGAAGAGCTGTATAGGTAAAGATTAGGAGCTTGTGCAGGATTCATTCAGGAAGGGGGAGTCAGTGAAGAGAGGAGAGGAGGGGTTGCACATGGTTGAAGCGACAGGTGGATGACCTTGGCAGCTGAGTTTTGGACAGAGATAAGGGGAGAAAGGAGAGAGCAGAGGAGGCCAGTGAGGAGGTTACAGTAATCGAGGCAAGAGATGACTAGGGCATGAACAAGGGTTTTGGCAGAGGAGACAGCGAGAAAAGGGTGAATCTTAGCAATGCTATGGAGGGAGAAGTGACAGGATTTTGCAGCAAAGTTGATATAGGCTTTAAAAGAAAGGGGGGAGTCAAAGATGAAGCCTAAGCTATGGGCTTGGGGGATGGGAAGGATGGTGATCCTGTTGATAAGGATCGACAGGGTGGAAGTAGAAGAAGGATGCGGGGGGGGATAAGGAGTTCAGTTTTAGCCATGTTGTGTTTGAGTTGACATTGAGACATTCAGGTAGAGAGATATAAGAGACGGAGCTTGAATAGAGGGAGCAGAGAAAGAGTTGAGTTTCATCAGCATAGGGGTGATATTGGAAGTCATGGGAGGCTATGATTTTGCCTAGGGACATGGTGTAGACAGAGTTGATGAGACGAGCTTGAACAGAGGGAGAGAGAGAAGGAGTAGAGAGAGAGAGTTGAGTTTCATCAGCATAGAGGTGGTATTGGAGAAAGGGCTATCATTTTGAATAGGTTGCTTCTACCCATCCATTAACAGGCCAGCCCTTTCCAGGCCTGTACCTCTTTTTGTATCTGTGCTAACATTTCTGGGAAATTCTCTTTATACAGGCTGTTTGGATGCCTCGTTAGCTTGATGCCCAAATACTTAAAACCCTTATCCGTGATCAAGAAGGGAACCATTCCCTCCAGGACCGTTTTTCTTTGCTGGTTTGCTGCATAAATCATAGCCACCAATTTTTCTAGGTTAATCTTGTACCCCGACACCTGGCTAAATTCCTCCACCAGCTGCATTAAAGGTGGCTACGAATAGGAGAGCATCATCTGCATAGAGCGTGATCTTGTGTTCTATCTCCTTAACTTTAATGCCTGCTATCCTCGCATCCTGTCTGAGCGCACAAGCAAGCATCTCCAGCACAATATCAAATAGGAGTGGGGACAGCCTTTTCTAGTTCCACGGCTGATTGTAAATGGCTCTGAGATTTCCCCATTAATTATCAGCTGAGACTCTGGTGCCGCATATAAAGATTTAATACCCCTTAGAATCTCTCCTTCACCCCCATTCTTTCTAGAGTCTGCAACATAAATGGTATGGACACGCGATCAAACGCCTTCTCTGCGTCGGCTGATATTAGTATTGCCTCCATGTTTCTGTTTACTATCAGTTGGATCAGGTTTACTGCCCTTCTGATATTGTGTGCCCCATATCTTTTTGGGATAAATCCCACTTGATCTGGGTGGATTAGGTTTTGTATGACATCTTTAAATCGTTTGGCTAGGATTCCCGTGAATATCTTGTAATCCACATTTAATAGCGAAATTGGTCTGTAGCTCGCCAGCTGCTCTGGACTCCTCCCTGGTTTGAGGATTAGTGATATATGGGCCTGACTGAAATCTTTGGGCGTGGTCCCTGTTTGCAGGATGTCATTATACACTTGTCCCAGTATTGGCACTATTTGGCTCATAAACATTTTATAAAACTCCACCGGGTGTCCGTCTGGGCCTGCCGCCTTATTATTGGGGAGAGATTTGATGACTGCTTCTATTTCCTGACTTGTGATTGGCCTACTTAGGAGCTTAGTTTGATCTGTGTTTAATGTTGGCAACTTAACTGAATTCATAAATTTCTTTATTTTTTCAGGGACCTGTTCCTGCAAGGAGTATAATTTTTGATAAAACTCCACGAAGGCCTCTCTAATTTCTCTTCCCTCTGTTGTTACCCTACCATCCCTCATCTGCACAGAATTTATTATTGTCCGCTTCCTCGGATTTTTTGCTATTTTTGCTAGCGTTTTTCCTGCCCTGTTGTTGTTTTCGTAATAAAAACATTTAATTTTCTTCAGTTGTACTGTCTTATCTGTTTCAATAACATTGATTTCCTGCCTCAGATTTACCAGTTCTCTAGCCTTCTTTCCCTGTGGATTCAGCTTATTCTGTGCCTCCATCCCTTGTAATTTCCTATATAATTTTCCCAGTTCTTCTCTCTTCCTCTTTATTTTGTTTGCCTTTAAGGCAATAAGTATTCCTCTCCCTACCGCTTTCCCCGCCTCCCATACTACTCCCACTGAGCCCACCGAATTTAAATTTTCCTGCAAATAACACTCTACCTGTTCTGCCATGTTCTTTCTGTCATCTTTGAGTTTGAGCAACGCTTTATCAAATATCCATCTACCCCGTTTGTGCACTGTTTGCTATCCTACTAACTGAAATGTGGCTACCACTGCATATTGGTCTGACAAAACTACTGACTGAATCTGATAGGGGTGGGAAGTTCGGATCTTCCGGTATCCAATACTGCCGGTATTTTGTTGTACCGGCAGTATCGGATTACTCCGGTATTTGGGGGGTACCGGTACCGGATCTTTTTACATTGTGGCCATTGAAATGAATGGCCGCAATGTAAAAAAAGAAAAAGAAAAAAACCCAAATGTTTTCCCTCCCCAGTCCAGGCTGCGTGGGTGGAAGGGGGGACACCCCCCACCCACCCTGCCCAGCCTGGATTTTTTTTTAAAAAAATTTTTCCCCGAAGTCCGGCTGCTAGTGCAGGCTCCAGGCCGCCGCTGGCAACCTAGAGCCCACACCAGCAGGTAGGTACTGTGGTACTAGGGTGATCCCTGGGGTGGGGGGTGGTTTAACACCCCCCCACCCCAGGGATCACCCTACCTGCCCACCCAGGAATCGCCTACCTTTGGCGCTCTGGACGGCGGAGGCAGCGGTCCGGCGGCTTCAGCGCTGGCTGTGGCTGCCGGCTTCAGCGCTTTATAGGCTTTTCGGGGAAACCCGGAAGTTCCCCAGAAGGCCTAGAAAGCGCTGAAGCTGGCAGCCACAGCCAGCGCTGAAGCCGCCGGACCGCTGCCGCCCGGAGCACCAAAGGTAGGCGATCTCTGGGTGGGGAGGTAGGGTGATCCCTGGGGTGGGGTGTGTGTTAAACCACCCCCCACCCCAGGCATCACCCTAGTACCTGCTGGTGCGGGCTCCGGGTCGCCGGCGGCGGCCTGGAGCCGCACTAGTAGGGACTTAGGGTAAAAAAAAATTAAAAAAAAAAATCCAGGGTGGGTGGGAGGTGCCCCCCTTCCACCCGCACAGTCTGGGTGGGGGAGAGGGGGAGGTATTTTTTTTCCTCCCATTGATTTCAATGGGGACAGTTCCCCATTGAAATCAATGCAATAAATCCAGCACCAGTAATCCGTTTTTAATCCGGTAATCCGGTTTTTTGTAAACCGGTAAAACCGGTAGCCGATATTTAGGCTGATGTCCCACCCCTAGAATCTGACATCTTGTGATCTTCTGTAGTGCCTCACTATCACCTAGTAGATAATCAATCCTAGTGTATATATTGTGCCTTGCAGAGTAATATGTATATTCTCTGCTCAGTGGGTTCAAGACTCTCCAAAGATCCTGTAGCTGATGGTGCCTGCAATCTCGCTGTATCTGCCGCTGCCATGACTCCATACTTTTATCCCCTGAATGATCTATTTCTCCCAAATGCGTGTTCAAATCACTTAGGATAATTACCATGCCACTTGCTTTTTCCTGTATCAAATTTAAACATTGTCTTACCTTTTCGTTTGTACATTTGGCGCATACATAGATATCACTGACACTGCTTTCCCATGTAATTTCCCATTTAACAGCAAAAATCTACCGTCTTCATCCTTATGTACTGATTGCACCACCAGCCCACATGCCTCTGTAAAGCCAATCATGACCCCTCTCTTTTTTGCCATTGCACATGAGGAGTATATATGTGGGTACCTTTTGCATTTGAACCTGTTGACATCCATGGACAGCAAGTGCGTTTCCTGCAGCCCAAATAAATCTACCTTCTGCGCAAATAGAAAGTTTTTGACCCTCTTCCTCTTTACTGGTGTGTTTAAACCTTGCACATTTAACGTTATGCATTTTATCTCCCCCATTTATTTGAACTGCCATGTCTTCTGTTTTCCTTCTCACCCACTTGGCATCTATGATCTGGCTCTTCCTGCGATGCATCCCTCCCATTTCCCCCTCCCCCAACTTTCCCTCCCCCCTTGCCACCCTCAGCCCCAACTAAGGTGGCCCCGACTTTCCCCCATTCCCTCTCCATTTCCCCTTTCTAATAGCCTAAAGGGACTCAGCTGCAAACAGTACTTCCAAATTGAACTTTCAGTAAACACCAACCTGTTTCGCCAGCTCCTCCCGCCCCTCGAACACATTTTCCTTCCCCTGTATTGTGCGTTTGATCAATGCACAATCTAGCTCATAAACCTGAAGACACGCTGTTATCAGTCCTATTATTAACCTTAAACCTTAGTACATGAGAGCTTGAGGGCTAATCCTTGTGCAGCTTTTCATCCAGACTATGTTTTGTGTTTTACTATAAAGCACTCTAGCTCTTCCTTGTCTAGGAATATTCTTCTTTGCCCGTTCCGCATAATCACCATTTTAGCTGGGAAAAGGAGATGAGGTTCTGCCTTCATTTCACGCAATGTTCCAAAGTACTTGCCCCAACTTCTTCTTTTTCCATTGTCTCCGGGGCATTATCGGGGTAATCCTGATATTTTTCCCTTCAAATTTCAGCTGTGGGGCTTTCCTCGCCTGCGACAATAGCTCCTCCTTTTGGGTAAATCTCAGTAAATTTATTATAATAGGTCTTGGCAGTTCTCCCTCTTTGGGCTTTGCCCTTAATGCCCTATGCGCTCTTTCTATCTCTAGTTCATGCAGGTGAGGGACTTCAGGAAAATTTTCCTTGACGACTTGTATTACCAAGTCTCTAATTGAACCTTGTCCTGCCCCTTCCTCCACTCCAAAAATCCTCAGATTATTTCTCCTAGACCTATTTTCTAAGTCTTCGATTTTGTTCATACAGCGCAGAGAGGATTCTCTGCAGGATTTCCTTTGTTCTTCTGTCCCCATTAGCTGTTCTTCCACCCCTGCAATTCTATCTTCAGCTGCAGTCATTCTCCCTGCCAGCTCCTCCAGTTTATTATTACCTTTGTCCACTGAACTCTGCAGCTTATTTATTTGGCTTACCAGCCTGTCACGTGCTTCATGTCATCCTTGAAGTCAGTCAGCAAGCTGAGCATTTGCTGCATCTGTTCCTCGTTGTTTCCCTCTGCATTCTCCTCTCTCGTGCTGCGGGCCGCCATTTTGTCCACCATTTTCTCTGCGAGCTCCTCCGCTCTCTCTGCTCTAGCAGTCCTTACAAACTGCTCCAGTGAGTTTCTCGGCGGTAGCTGTTTGTTGTTTTTCGCCCTGCAGCTCATTTTCACTTTTTTACCGGGCTACGATGGTTTCTTTGCGGCGTGCCTTTTAATGTTCGAGGCGGCCAGGACAGAGCTCTGCAGCGCATGTGTGTCCACTACTCGCGCATGCGCGGTCCTCCTCCGTTTGTCTTTAATATTCCTACTGCAAGATAATATAGCAACCTATCATGCTTTTAATGCTGCCACAGAAATATCCGTGGGGAAGCACTGAAAGAAATAGTGACTTCGGAAGGACATCCTTCTTTATTGAGATTGCCCTGCCCTACCCAGGAAATGTTTATATTTGTTCCATTTCTCTGTCTCTTATTAATTTTTAAACCATAATGGAAATTAATATGCCTTAAGACGTCAGTATTAATCTGTAACACAAATTACTTTAAAAAAAAAACAAAAAAAAAAACCTTTACTCTTGCATTTATTTATGCAGCTTGCAGTAATTTGTGTTAACCCCTCTGAGTCCCAGTTCCTAAAATTTTAAATTTTATTCATATAATTAATTTTTTTATTTAACATTTATATCCGACTAAGAGCAGCTTGGGGCAACTAATCAAGATCTTTTGAATCAAGATTATATATTTTAAAAATGTTAATGTCCTGTGTCGGTCTTTCTTGTCAAGTTCTTAAAACCTTTCCTCGCTGATCTTGCAGTCTAAAAGATTTGATTGTCCTTGTTACTCTTTCCTGAACTCTCTTCAGTTTGTCTATCTTAAATTGTGGTGCCCAAAACTGAATACCACTGCTGAATAGAGTAGCGCTAGAATGGCATCTGGTGGGGTTTTTTTGTTTGTTTTTTGGCAACAGTGTCAAGTCAATATGTAAAAAAAAATATGCACATTATGCTGGAAAATATGGGTTAAATCCTGACTCCACTGAAATCAATGAAAGTTTTACCACTGATCTCAATTGTGGCATGATTTCATCCAGTCCTGGCCATAGCGGTGGCACAGAAAGGCGGGGCCCAGCAAACTGAAATTAGAACTGTGGGTCTCACAGAGCGTTGCCACAATTACCATCGGATACATTTTTAAAGTTTCTCTTACATGATGTCAGTATGTCCCCAACACTTTTAATTACCAGTTATCGGCCCATCTGTAACCTCCCCTTTTTAGGGAAGGTTATTTAATGGATTGTGGCTCGGCAGCTACAGGGACATCTGGACTACATCAGTTTTCTTGATCCCTCTTAGTCCGCCTTTTGTCTGGGTTATGGTACTGAGACTGCACTTGTGGCCGTGGTCAGTGATCTCTGCCAAGAAGTGGATCAGGGTCGATCAACCCTGTTGATTTTGTTAGAGCTGTCCACTGCATTTGATATCATTGACCATGAGATGTTGGTGATGCACCTGCAGGACCAAGCTGGGGTGGGTGGGATTATTTTTGAATGGTTCTGCTCTTTCGTGGCTGGGAGAACTCAGTGAGCGGTGTTCGGGGATTGATCTTCATCTCCCTGGGACCTCACACATGGAGTCCCGCAAGGTTCTATTCTGCCCCCTCTCCTGTTCAGCGTGTATATACAGCCGCTCGGTGAGGTCTTGAGATGGTATGGGGGTGTGGTGTCATCAATATTTTATTTATTATTTATTTTATTTAAAAGCATTTTTTAGCCACCCCCTCATGCCTACGGCATCTTGGGGCAGCTTACAATACAACAACAATTTAAAAAAAATTAAAAGCCATCAACAAGGAAATTAAAAACAATATGCTGACGACACCCAACTCTACCTCTCCTTTTCATTGGACCCAGACCCGGCAGTCTTGGTGCTTACCTGGTGCTTGGTGGCTGTGGGGGACTGGATGAGGGTGAGCGGACTGAAATTGAATCCCGTCAAGACGGAGGTGATGGTGATGGGTAGGGCAGTGGGTGTAGCGGCTCCCATCATTGATGGGATTCGCCCCACGCTGGTCGCCCAGGTTCGCAGTCTGGGCGTGCTCCTCGATCTGCAACTCTGCTTAGTTGTTCAGGTGGGGGCTGTGGTGAGGAGTGTGTTTCGCCAATTACATCTGGCGTGTCTGCTTCGGACATATGTTTCGGATGGCAACCTTGCCACCATCATCCATGCTTTCATTACTTTGACATTGGAGTATTGTAATGCACTCTATGTGGGGCTACCCATGGTGACAGTTCAGAGACTTCAGCTAGTGCAGAATGCGGCGGCCCAGCTCCTTATGGAGTCAGGCCACCGTGAGCACATTACATCGGTGCTCCGGGCTCTGCACTGGCTGCCTATAGTCTTCTGGGCCTGATTCAAGGTGTTGATGTTGACCTATAAAGTCCTATACGGCCTGGGCCCCACCTGTCTATGGGAGGGCCTCACATCCCGTGTTCTGGACCGGCCCCTGCAGTCCACCGGAAGCACCCTTCTTGAAGTCCCCCAAGTTATTCGGGGGGCAACTATGGAGAGGACGTTCTTGGTGGCCACTCCTCAGCTGTGGAACTCCCTTGCAGCGGAGGCCCGGGTGACCCTGGCCCTCCCCTCCTTCTGTCGTCAGTTTAAGACTTGGCTGTTCCACCAGGTTTTGGTAAGGGAGATGGGTGAAGGGTGGGGTTTTTTTGGGGGGGTTGATTATTTTTACATCCCCCATTATGGTTTATGTTTTTTTAATATATTAATTACATTTATATTGTTTAAAATTTTATACTGTAAGCTGCCCCAAGCTGCCTTTGACAGGAGGGGCGGGGTAAAAATCATTAAAATAAATAAATATAAATAAAATTATTCCAGTTCTTTTCCTCAACTGAGCTACCACGTCTCTGTTACTTCTGACCTATGGCTTAACTTTACTGGCATAATCATTCCACATGAAATTTGCCAACAGGTTACTAAAGAAATATGAGGTAAAGACCCATGCATCAGTATATTATTCTTATTCATATTGAAATTTTGTGTTACCATCAACTTCATTTCCATTGACTGCTATTGGGAGGTGCTCCTACTCAACTTCGTTGTCTTAGAAAGAACAGGAGGTTGAAGAATACTTTGCCTAAGCATTCACTTGTCAACATCCTCAATAAATTTAACTGAAGTTTCAGCCTCTGAATGCTGGCAGGTACCCAAAGGTTTGAGTACCTATATTTTAGGATCTCGCTTCTTGACCTTCCCCTACCTGCTTTCTTCTTCTGTTCCTCTATGTTCCCACTCCCTCCATGCAATCTGTATGTTGCCTTTGCCTATAATTTATAAGCCATAGTAGATCTTGAAATTGTGATGGTATGTATGGGTATGGCAATGTAAATTTATGATGGAGAGAAAGTATTTTGCTTGAGAAAAGGCACAAGGTCTTTTTGAGCAAGAGTCTGTCTAGAAATCTGATAACACTTTCGGAAAGAGCTCAGACTAGCCCATAACGGTGAAAAGAATAGCAGGAACGAAAGAATACAAGTCTATTCTTAAATCCAAGTTTCTTGTCTGTTAATTGTTTGCTTACTTTTTGTGTTTCCTTTTGGTCTGTTGCTTTTGATTTGTAATGGCAAGATCTTTCTTAGCTGTGTCACACATGCTTCAGTGAGCAATAACCCTATCGTGTAGCCTTAAGATGTGGAATAAAATTATAAAATACAATGATAAAAAAAATACATTTAGAATACAATTTAAGTGCCCAATGACAATCTAATTTTTCAAAATATTTCTGTGAATAGTTAGCACAGTCTTTCATCTGATATTCCTATTTACTTATATTGAGTGTTCTACCTGTTAGACTTTGGAATCAGGGTACGACTGTTCTTTTATTTTTCTTTTAGAAAGTCTTTATAGAGTTAAGGTGGCACTTGACATTAAGCATCTTTGCAGGATTGGGGCCTAAGATACCTTCAGCTTTTTCATCCATACAACAGCTTTCTCATCTAGCCCCCTGCTTGTTATTCCTACTGTTTTATTATTTTTTGTTTTACTCCTTCTGTGTTGAGATTTTCCTGACCTGACCTAACTGCAGGAATAAAGGCGTGTGTGTGTGTGTGTGTGTGTGTGTGTGTGTGTGTGTGATAAGATAAACGTGACTTACTTTAGACTTAAATATGTGCAATAGAGAATAGTGTGTTCATATAGGAAATAAATAATTTTTGTTGTGTAACTGGCATACTTGCATTTAGTCATTTTTTCTGAATACATGAAAGAGAATTACCACCACCCCACCCCACCCCACCCCCCAATTCAGATTTATCTTCTATTATTATCCATTCTCTGCTATGAATGTCAAGAAAAAATATGAATGGGACTAAAAATCTCACCTGGAGATGAAAATGAACTGTTCTATAGGGGGCATTAGTGAAAATGAACTCTGTGTCCAATCATTTGTATTCTTGAACAATAGAACTGGTATTCAAAAGTGTTTACAAAAAGAAATGCAATACTCTCTTGTATAAACTAACAATTATATAGTATATATTTTAAAAAATAAAGCTTTCTAGCTAGTACCTTTTTAAATACTAAAAATAACATATAAAAAATAAGTGCTGCTTCAGGGTTTCCGTGGTTTTGAAACTCTTTATAGATTACTGCAAACTGGCATCAAGAGCCACACTTTTTTTTTTATATTGTCTTCATTTTTTCCTCTTTAATCATACCTATGGCAATAACTGCTTGACAAAACACACTTAAAATAGAACTGTTTGGACACCATATTTATTGATACATAAATAGATAATGTTTAAGATTCTAAGTAGTATTAATTATAAAAACCTGCAAGGATCAAAGGATTTTATTTAAGAGGGATTTCACATACAGCATGGATTATGTTGCTAAATAATAGCACAGTAGTACTTCTGTAGCATTGTAAAATAGCTTAGAGAGGAGTATGATGCCTATAGTTGGTGTAATGCATTGGTAATTAAGGGGGTGTGAGGTTAAGCTTCATTAACTGCTTTGGGATTGTATCTTGGGTTTTATTATGCCCTAGAGAACGTAAGAAGTGAGGGAGGTCAAACTGTTAGAATCTGATTTTGCCTAGTGCATCTGCCAAAACAAAGGAAGCAGAGTAATGTAGCAATAAAAACATAGATTACTAGATGATATGAATAATACATCTTTTTAATATAGAGATGAAAGTTTGATTGATAAAATGTTGTGGGGAATAAAACTGTAGCTTTGTAGTGCAGAAACTCAAGTTATTATAATTATACTGTATGTTAATCCACACTTCAGAAATTGTTTTTCTTCCCCCTCCCTCGCCCCCAGATCTTGTTTTTGCGACTTTTGGAAAGCAAGCCAATTCTGTTTACTTTCATGATGATCTTTCTTTATGATTGTCGCTAGGAACAAACTGGTGATTGCGGAGTTTCCCCAAAAGTTCTTCTCATCTGTATTTTCCCAATATACTGCTATTTGCTTCTGTTGCCTATATACTGGTACCAAATAAATCTGTTCCCCAAGGAAGATAGGACACACGCATGCTGTTTCTTACAGCGAGGGAGAATATAACAACTCTTTGGAGACATTGCAAGCTGGTGCAACTAAAATGAGAAACCCCAGAGCTTTTCAAAGTGGTCCGTTGGGTGAGCTACAGTACATTAACCAATAACTGTAGAATTAGAATCCTTTTTGGTTTGGGTTTTTTATAGCCAACATTATTTTAATTCATATAGTTTAAGAATTTTGTTAATAATGTTTTTTTCCCTAGAGCTGCAGCTTCTATTTTATGATTCAAATATATTTGTTTAATGTAGTTATAATTATGCTCAACGTCCTAAATTCCATTCAGTGATCAATGAAAAAATATTTCTGACAGGCTAAAGTGATAGAATAGAATTGACTGTTACAAATTGCTTTTTGTTTGCAAGAATTATTTTTTTTACAATATTCCTTAAAAATGTATTGGAATTACGTTATTTTCAACTGAATCTCTTCTGAAAAAACATCTGATTGCAGTTTTGATAGTCTCGTTTTTGGATTTATTTATTTATGTATATTTTTACCCCATCAATTCCCGAAGGCTCAGGCTGGCTTACAAAAAACATAAAATATAATTTTAAAATGTTAAAATACAGTTTACCACCAAAAAAAGAGAGACCCTACCAACAGCCTCCCACCTAATCCTTATCCTTGCCCCCACAACCTTCTCCCAGCCCCCCATAAAACCCACCAAATTCCACCTCCCCATTCCCCACATCCAAACCCCTATCCCCTGTTCCTGTCCACCATATTCCTTTACAGACAGACAGACAGATCTTACATTGCCTCGGGAAGACACTCAGGCTTAGGCTCAAATGAATCTCCGGGGGGTGGGAGTGGGAGGAAATTCCGTATCATTGAGACAGCAAGCAAGAACAACTCCCTGCAAGCCCTTGTCATATGAATAAGACTAATGGATGGTACCCACACTCCCGGATGATCGCAGCATCCGCAATGAGGCATGGAAGGACAGGCAGTCTCTCGGATATGTAGGGCTCAGACCATTTAGGGCTTTAAAGGTCAAAACCAGCACCTTGAGTTGTACCTGGAAAGCTATAGGGAGCCAGTGCAGACTTCAGAGCACAGGTATAATATGTTCTTGGCAATTTGCTCCCAAGAGGAGGAGAGCTGCCACATTCTGTACCAGCTGCAGCTTCCAGTCAATAAGCCCCACGTAGAGTGCATTGCAGTACTCGAGCCTCGAGGTGATGAAAGCATGGATGACAGTGATCAGATCCGATTCGGAAAGAAAAATCCACAGCCTCTTTACCAGTTGGAATTGGTGAAAAGTGATCCTGGCCACTGCCACAACCTGATGTTCCAGGTGCAGCAATGGGTCCAGAAGCACTCCAAGGCTGCAAACCTGATTGACCAGAGGGGGCTGGACTTTGTCAATAACAGGAGTTCAAATCCCCTCCAGGTCACAAGGCCAGCCAACCATCATCTCAGTCTTGTCTGGATTCAGCTTCAGTCGGCTCATCCTCATCCACTCCCCGACAGCAACCAGGCATCAGATAAGCCCTAGGACTGCAGGACCTTGTTCGAATGATAAGGAGAGGTAGAGCTTGGTGTCATCAGCATTCTGATGGCACTTCACCTCCAAATGACCTCATCCAATGGCCTCATATGCATGTTAAACAAGAGAGGGGACAGAATCTGAACCCTGAGGGACCTCACAGGGGAGGTCCCAAGAGGATGATGAGCAATTACCCATCCCCACTCCCTGGGACCTCCTTGACAGGAAGGCCACTCAAGCAGTTCCATGCACTCCCACCAGGTCCTGTAGTCTTATCAACAATACCTTGTGATCAACTGTATCAAATGCTGCCGAAAGATCTAACAGGATCAACAGGGAAGCATTCCCCTTGTCAATCTCCAGGCGAAGGTCATCGACCAAGGCCACAAGGCAGTCTCCATGCCATACCCAGAGTGAAAGCCTGACTGAAACGGGTCCAGGAATCGGATGATAATTATATGAGCCTGGATCTGTCAGGCAACCATCCGTTCAGTAACCTTCTCTAAAAAGGGAAGATTAGAGACAATCCAATAGCTGACCTGGGAGTCGACAACTAAAAATGGCTTCTTAACCAGGGGCCGGACAACTGCAGTTTTAAGAATGTCCAACACCCTATCCTCCTGAAGTGAGGCATTGACAACTCCATCTTTCACAAGCCAGGCCCCTCACCACCTAGAAGAAAATTATTTTTCTGCCTAATCATGCAACCTACACTTTAGCAAGCAACACTGGATCTACCAGGAAAACTTAAAGACGTTTTCTCTCTAAATAGAGACATCTCTAAAAGAAAATAAAACTACTAATGATTTCTATAGCACTGCTAGCTGTATGCAGTGCTGAACGAAACTTTTAGACACTATGGCCTTTTTTACATGGACGCCACCGTCTGCCCGGTGGATGGAGATGGGTGGGTGAGTACATCCAGCGAATACCCGGCAGTGCCGAGCCAGGTGACGCGTACACGGACGACACCGCAGAGGGTTGTGTGACGGAAGGGGAGGGGCCAGCACACACCCATTGGCCAAACACCCACCCCTGGAAACACCGAGCAAACACCCATGAAACCAAACAGCGGGAAAGCCCTGCCCAGCACAGCAACAGCAAACATGGCGGACCGAGGGCAAACGAAGCCACGGCACGCAGCACCGCCCCCAATCTGCCAGACCCCGTGCGGGCAGGGTAGGAGGGAGCAGAGATGACAGGAGACACAAAGTAGCGGCCCCTGGCCAGCCCCATGACAGAGGCCAGACAGCCAGGCACCATGCTCCCCCCCCACACAAAGCACACGCAGCAGTGAACACAACCACACGGAACAGCCGCCTGGTCAAGGGGGTGGGGGGGACCACAGCGGGGGGGCGGACCGGGAAGGGGCACAGGGGAGGAAGGCAGAGGGGCAAAGCAGCAGGGGACCCCAACACAAACACCCAACCCCCTGGCAGAGGCCCCGCACACATCCCAAGGCCCCCAGAAATTGAGCTGGGCATGGGTGGTCATGGCAGCAGGGACCGCCAGCCACAGCACATGAGACCTGGCAGGAAATGGCAGGGGGGCCAGGGGGACCGTGGACCACATCAACCACTAGGAAACCTGCTGCAGCCCCCCCACACCAACAACGGAGGCGGGTGGCCAAAGGGGGGGGGCATTGCAAAGTCAGGGAGGGGGCAAGGCACAAGGACAGCAGGCAAGGGGACAGACCCCCGGCCCAAGGGACCAGAGGGAAAGGGGGGAACGAGACAGGGCCGGAGGGGGACAGCAGACGCCAAGACAGGCAGCCGAGAGGAGACCGAAGCCCCAGGCCAGGGAAACCAGGGTCACCCCCAAAGGGAAGGACAGAGCTGCAGCACCAGGGGAGGGCCACAAGACATACAGCCCCTGCCAGGCAAGCGTGCCATAGCCACCAAGAGGCAGTCACACGAGTGACCAGGCTAAACGGAATGCCATGACACACACCCGGAGAGGGGGACAAAGGAACTTTATTGGCAAGGGGGGAACAGGGTTTGTTTGTTTATTTATTTATTTATTTATTTAATAGATTTATACCCCGCACCTCCTGCTAAAGCAGCCCGGGGCGGCTTCCAACAATTAAAACACAATTAAAACAATTTAAAACATCCAATACAATAATATAAAAATATTAAAACAGAGCTAAATATAATAAATACATAATAAATAATAGGTAAGATGGGGGAGCTAAAAAACCCTCACTCTACCCTCCCACCCTCCCCAAAGGCCTGGCCGAACAGCCAGGTTTTACAACTTCGCCGGAATGTCAACAGGCTGGGGGGCAGGCGAGCTTCCTCTGGAAGGGAGTTCCAAAGGCCACCGAGAATGCCCTCTCCATTGTGGCCCCCCGCTTAACACAGGGGACCTCCAAGAAGGCACCCCCGGCAGACCGCAGGAGCCGCTCTGGG
>QEPC01008061.1:1414072-1496976 GCA_003113815.1 Sphenodon punctatus | reverse complement strand
GATCCAGGTTTCTGTAAGAGCAAGGAGTTGAAAGGGGCGAGAGAGGAAGAGATCGTGGATGAAGGGAGCTTTAGCCACGGATGAGAGGCAGTTCCAGAGGGAGCAGGAAAAAGGCAATTGGTGTTTGGGAAGGCACGGGATGCGGATGAGGTTGGGGGATGGGGAACGGCCTGGTTTGCGGGGTGTGAGTCGTGCACTGACCTCGCATTGGCCACAATGATCTGTGGAACACCTGGGTGTTGCGGGTTTGGGCCTAGGGGGAATGCTTTATGATATTACTGAGCTTTAGTATCCTTACCCCTCTCCTTTTGTTGTTTAGAGTGAAATACAGAGCCTATGTGAAAATACTCCGACAGCAAGAGGAACAATGCCCTATGCATCATTTATAAACCAGTGGTGGGCAACTTCAGGCCTGGGAGCCAAATGTGGCTTGCAGCTGGTTCTTATTTGAACCCCTTCCTGGATCTTACTCCTGGATCCAGTCTCTACCCCCAACCACTGAAAGATAGTGATGAAGGCATCCATACAAGAATATGTGACAGATTTGTGGGGCATATCAATAATCTAGTCCCTCCTCTTCCTCAGCTCATTTCTTAAGCACCCCCAACTTCTATGTAGCCCTTGGAGCTTATACTATTTCTGAAAGTAGTCCCTGGGAGGAAGGGAAAAGGCTCCCTGCCTCTGAATTAAATTTCTATCATACACTTGTCTTAAAGTAGAGAAAGGGATTTGCCAATGAGTAGTTAATTGTGAAGAATTAGCAGTGTATTTAATAAATATTTGCAGTCTTTTGTGGTAGAGAAAAACTTTCAATGAACTTTAGGAAAATATACTCTTCCTGTTTTGAATATATTAAAAATAAAAGGTATGAAATAGCATCTCCCTTCTTGAGACTTGATCTTTGTAAATGACCTAGTGACTTACTGCTGAGGCTACTATGTGTGAGGTGACAGCAGCAGCAGATTATGTCTGAGGCAAAACATAAAACAATGGCAAGCTTAGGGAGTTTGGTAGTTACTTACATAGGATTTATACTAATGATGATCTGTTCTGGAACAATGGCACTGGTTTGGTTTGGACAGCTGACATAAGCAAAGATAAACCTATGGAACAAAGAGTTGCAGGTGTTACCTGGAAGACATTACTTGATTTTACTGAATGTTAAGACACCTGCAAAACTCATTAAAATTGGACTGCACAAACCTTTAAATATTTTTAAGAAAATAAAAAATCTTATTTTAAAGTTCCTGTAGCTCTTAATAAGAGAGTGTATGTGATTGGTTTTCTTGTTTAACTTAGAAATAATTACACATTATTAGAGAATCTTGTACAAAATGTATAGGTCATCAACTGGCTTGACAAAAAAATTTCAGGATTAAAAACAAAACTGTAACTTCCACAATTTAGTATTTATTTTTGCTACATGTGTTTTAAGTTTTAAATAGGATGATTTTAATAGTCTATATGCAGACAGTATTAGCTGGAAGATAAAATATTGTCAAATTTCAGGATATCTTTTTTTAATTCATGGGAGTTGTAAAGAATGTGTGCCTCGTATGTTAGTGGTATTTACTTTTTGTAAATTTGTAGAGTGTAATCAGATTCCCCATCCAATGCTGTGAGACTCCCGATTTCTTTTTTTTTTTTTTAAAGATAAAAATAAAGCAGTATGTTGTCCAAGATCAACCTAAGTCACAGTGATAACAAAATACAAACCAAGTTAATTGATCCTCTACGTCTTCCCCCAGTTGCCCAGATATCTGTTACTGACACATTGTGTATTTGTAATGCACATTCTACTTGCACTCTACTATAGTTAAAGGTACACCAGCACCATGGCTTTTTCTGTTTTTCAGTTACTCACCACTTTTTAAAATTGTTGCCTTTGGGCTAAAAGCTTTTGTGCCTTTGTCTGTATGATAGTAATAGGTTTGGGTAGTGTGATGTCGCGGGGAGGGGGATTTTTATGAAACTTTCAGAAAAAATGATTCCGTGCTTTCATAAGAAGAAAATAAGAAGTGTCATAATGGGTCAGACCAATGATCCACCAAGCCGAACATCCTGTCTTCGACAGTGGCCATTCTCAGTTGTTTAGAAGTATCCGACAGTTCATAATGGAGTGAGCTACTCTCTGCTGTTTACTCCCACCTCCTAACAGTCAGAGGTTATGTCCCCCAAAACTATTTAGCTAATAGCCACTAACAGAACTATCCTCCAAGAATGTATCCATTTCTTTTTAAATACCAGCTATGCAACTGGCCGTGACCACATCTTCTGGGAACAAGTTCCACAAGTTTGAGTGAAAAAATACTTTATTTTAGTTTTAAATTTATATCTGCTGCCAGTTCCAGGGCGTGTCCCCTAGTTCTAGTACAAAGGTGGGTAAATGGTAGCCTGCAGGGCCAGCCTTAGGAGTTGCAGGGCCAAGGGCAGGAGAGAAATGTGGGACCCTATTCTCCCGCTGGCGGCTCTGCCACTGGCAGGCCTAGGGACGCTCCCTAGCTCAGGGGGCACTCCCTGGCTCGGGGGGGACGCTACTTGGGCCTGGGCTCGGGGGCGGGTGGAGGGGCATTCCCCTCCGCCCATCCCCAAGCCCAGCCATTTCGGGGGCACTTACCCCATTCGTTGCTGTGGCATCGCCGTCCTGGGTCCCATTCTGGGCCCGCTCCCCGCATCGGGCTTGGAGGGGCGCAGCAGCAGCAGTTTAAACCTGTCGCCACGTCGTCCGCTGCCACTGGGTCGGGGCCTCTTCCTCTCCCTCACTCCCGCTGGCCCCCTCCTCTGCCTGTCTTGGACGTGGCCCAGGAAGTGAGAGGCAGAGGTCCTGTCTCTCCTTCACTCCCTGGCCGAGAGACTTAGAGAGCCCTGTGCTCGGGGTCCCTAGCTCCCGGCCACTGTCAGGACAGGAGCTGCGACACCCGAGTGTGGCCCCCCCCAAAGAGCGGGGCCCAGGACAGCCGCCCCAAGCCGCCCTGCGGTAAGACCAGCCCTAAGCCTGAGAGCCACATGAGACCCTTTAGCGCCTGTACTGTGGCTGTCACCAGAAGTGGCTGCCTGGGTGTGTGTCCATGCAGAATCAAGAGTAACTCAGCCACCATTTCTGCTGCCAGAGCCTCCTGAGAAGGATACTCTTTGCCACTATTGCTGTTGATGAATCCACCAGACCTTCTGGGAGACAGAGCTTTGATGTGAAGATGGGATTTGGGGAAGTCATGCTGGCCCAGTCCCAGAAGCCACAATCGGTGCAATTCATCTTGTGGCTCTTGGTGATATGAAAATTTTAATATGCAGCTCTTGGGTTTGGAAATTTTGTCCACCCCAGTTCTAATATCATTTATTTATTTTATTTATTTTCTTACATTTCTGAGTCGCCCCATATGCCTACAGCATCCCGTGGTGACGTACAATTAAAATTTATAAAACCATTACTTTCATAAAAACATCAAAATTAAAACTTCCAAAGATAAAGAAAAATAAAAAATAAGGGCAGGGAGAATAAAATCCCTAACCCACCCTCCCCAAGGGCCTGGGCGAACAGCCAGGTTTTCCAAGCCCGCCAAAATGTTAGGAGGCTTGGGGCCAGGCGAGCTTCCTTCGGGAGAGAATTCCAAATATGCGGCCCAGCCACCGAGAATGCCTTCTCCATCATGGCCCCCCACTTAACACGGAGGACCTCCAGGAAGGCACCCCCGGCAGACCAAAGGAGCCGCTCTGGGGCGCAGAGGGTGAGGCGGTTCCTGAGGTAGGAGGGGCCAAGACCGTGACGGGTCTTGTAGATCAATACCAATACCTTGAACCTGGCTCGGTACGCTATTGGTAACCAGTGCAGAGTCCGGAGCACAGGTGTTATATGCTCCCGACGACCCGTCCCGTTAGGAGACGGGCCACCGCATTCTGCACTAGCTGTAGCCTCCAAACCAGGAACAAGGGCAGCCCCACGTAGAGCGCGTTGCAGTAGTCCAGCCTCGAGGTGACAAAGGCATTGAAGAAGGTAGCTAACAATTCCCTATTTACTCCACGCCACTCATGATTTTTTAAATAAACTACTGTCATATCCCCTCTCGGTTGTCTCATCTCCAAGCTGAAGAACCTTATCCTGTTGAGCCTCTCCTCATACAGAAGCCATTTCATGCTAATCACTTTTGTTGCTCTTCATCTCTTTTTTGGTTCTACTAGATCTGTTTTGAGATGGGGCAACAAGATTTGCGCACAATATTCAGGGTATGGTTGCAACATAGATTTATATTTTATTTATTTATTTCACTTTTTATCTTGCCCTATCCCCAAAGGCTCAGGGTGGCAAATATGATAAAAACTAACATATAAAATACAAAAGCTAAAACCCCTAAACTTACATAAAATACCAATAACCTAATCCCCGCCCCCCCAGTTCTAACCGTGACTGGTAAATGCCTGTCTGAATAAGTCTTACAGTGCCTCTGGAAGGTGCTCAGACTAGGGCTTTGGTGAACCTCCAAGGGAAGGTAGTTCCAAGTCATGGAGCAGCCACCAAGAATGCCTCTCTGTGTGCCCAAGTCGTATGGACTTGGATCAATGAGGGAACTTGTGAGAGAGTGCTGTTAGATGATCTTAGAGGCTGTGAAGGGACATAAGGATTTATATATTATTTTTATTTATTTATTTTTAAAACTTAATATCCCGCTCCTCTCGCCTCTGGTGACCCGGAGCGGCTCACAACATAAAATCATAAATACAAATATAAAATACAATAGAAACTTTTAAAAAGCATAATAATATACATCTTAAATTAAAACAACACTGGCCTGCGATAAATACTTAGTCCACCTCCAGCCAGAGTCCGATTGGCCCCGGATCTCCCCTTCTTTTGAAGAAACTGCAAGACCTGGTTGTTTTGCCAGGCATTTGGCTGGGGAGAAGGGTGATGAGGTGGGGGGAGTGGGTTAGGGTGGGATATTTTTGTATTCTCCTTTTATGTGCTGTTTTTGGGTTCTTATTGTTATTTTTATAGACTTTTATTAATAGTAAGCCGCCCCGAGCTGCCTGAGGCAGGAGGGGAAAGGTAGCAAAAAATATTAATAAGTAACCCAATTCCCCCTCCGCCCTGCAGAAATACTTGGTGGAAAAGCCAGGTCTTACAATTATGTCCGAAAGCCAAGAAATCTGGGATGAGGCGAACCTTCACTGAGAGGGCATTCCATAGTGACGGTGCGGCCGCTGAGAACACTCTTCAGTCAGTATGGACCTGCTGATACCACAGGACCTCCAGGAGAGCGTCCCCGGATGACCACAGGGGCCGTCCTGGGACCAGGGGAGGGGGAGGTGAGACGATCTCTCAGGTAATCGGGACCCAGACCGTGTAGGACTTTAAAGGTTAAAACCAGCACCTTTAATCTGGCCTAGAGACAATAGACAGCCAGTGCAGAATGTGAAGCACTGGCTAAATATGTTTTCTACGGCCAATACCAGTAAGCAGCCGGGCCACTGCATTCTGCACCAGCTGCAGCTTCCAAACCATCACCATGGGAAGCCCCATGAAGAACTCATTGCAATACTTTAACCTCGAGGTGACAAATGCATGGATGATGGTGGCGAGATCAGAGTCCGAGACATATGGGCGGAGCCGTCTCACCGGGTGTAATTGGCGAAAGGCACCCCTGGCTACAGCCGACACCTGGAGATCCAGGCACAACTGTGGATCCAGCAGCCCCCAGACTCTGCACAGATGGACTCAAAGGAGGGCGAACACCCCCAATAATGGGGGCGATTCCTTCACCCAGATCACCTGCCCTGCCAACCACCATCACCTCTGTCTTATCAGGATTGAGCTTCAACCGGCTCGGCCTCATCCAGTCCCTCATAGCCACCAAACACTGGGACAGCAAGGAGACAGCAGGTCCTGGGTCTGATGAAAAAGACAAATACAGCCGGGTGTCATCCACATACTGATGACAGCGGACCCCCCAGCTTTGGACCACTTCCCCCAGCAGCTTCATATACACATTAAACAAGAGAGGGGACAGAATGGAACCCTGTGGCACCCCACATGGTAGGTCTCCCGGGGAAGATGGATAATCGCCGAGCACCACCTGCTGGGATCTATTTGTAAGGTAAGAACAGAACCATTGTAAAATGGTTCCATCCACCCCGGCAAAATCCTGCAGGCATATCACCAGTATCTCAGCATATCACCAGTATCTCATGATTCACAGTGTCAAAAGTCGCCGATAGATCTAATAGAACTAGCAAGTTCATACGACCATTGTCTAGTTCCGTAAGGAGGTCATCAATCAAAGCCACAAGGACGGTCTCTGTGCCATAGCCTGGATGAAAGTCAGACTGCGTGGGATCAAGAAAACCAGTGCAATCTAGATATTCCTATAGCTTTAGGGCTTTATAGGTCAAAAACAGCACCCTGAATTATGCCTGAAACACTATTGGCAGTCAATGCAGATTCTACAGCACTGGTGTAATGTGCTCCCAGTGACCCACCGCAACAAGAGGTGGGCCACTGCATTCTGCACCAGCTGCAGCCCTTTAATGTTCTCCAAGGACAGCCCCATGTAGAGCACATTATAATAGACTAGCTTTGAGGTAATGAAGCTGTGAATGACAGTGGCCAGGTACATATCTGAAAAAAAGGGTTGCCGCCTTCTCACCAATAGTATCTGTGCGATTTCACATTTGAGTTCCATCCCAACTCTACGGCGAATACCTGGTGACTTTTTACTATTTAATATCACTCCTAGAGTTAACATTCACCCAGTCAATATTAGAATGTTAAAGTCATCCATTGTTGTATTTCTGACTTTAGTAGCCTTGTAATCTCCCTTAGCATTTCATGCTAACTGCATGAGCCTTTTGGGGAAGGTCAGGGTATAAATTTAAATAAATAAATAAATGATCAGTCTCACTATTCTGGAGAGGCAGTCAATAGTATAGCCCCACTGCTATTGACTTCCCCATTAAGCATGGAATTTCTACCCATAGAGATTCCAGAGTATAGCTTTCTTCTTTTAAAATCTTAATTCTGCTTGACTCAATGCTGTCTTTAACATATAGGGCCACTCTGCCACCAACTCAGTTGATTCGGTTATTTTACTTATATTCTGTATCCAGGTATTACAGCGTTCCATTGATTATCCTCATTCCACCAGGCTTTCAAGATACCTATCATGTTGATATCTTCATTTAATCCCAAATACTCTAATTCTCCAGTCTTTTTAGATTTTATATTTTTAGAAATCTAGCATTTGGCACATCTGCTATAAACTATTATGGATTCATTTATTTATTCATTTATACAAACTTCTACTCCATCCTTCCCCTAAGGCTCAGGGGGGCTTAATGAAATCACACAACATAAAAATACAATAAAACCACTTTAAAACTTCATTTTAAAGAAACCACCTTCACCTTCACCACCTACCAAATGCCTTGGCAAAAAGAAAAGTTTAACCCTGATTCTGGAATGTGCTCGAGCTTAGGCTCTGACGGACCTCCAGGGGAAGGTAGTTTCATAATATAGGGGCAGCAACCGAGAACTACTCTCTGGGACACTTGTCGTATGAGCAAGAGTGACTGATGGCACTTGCAGGAGAGCGCTCCTGGCCAACCACTGGGGTCGCAGTGGAGCATGGAAGGAAAGGTGGGGTATCAGTTATGTGGGACCCAGGCCATTTAGGGATTTAAAGGTCTAAACCAGCACCTTGAATTGTGCCCAGAAAGTTATAGGTAGCCAGTGCAGACTATAGAGCACAGGTGTAATGTGCTCATGGCAAACCACCTTCAAAAGGTTCTGGGTCACCACATTCTGCACCAGCTGCAGCTTCTGGAGAGTTGCCTAGGGCAGCCCATGTAGAGCACAGATCGTTTGTAAACTCTCATGATTTTTGAGGTTTCTCAAACCCTGAAATTGTGAGACCTGTAATAAAACCATTCATAAATGAGCTTTCTTCATTTTTTAATGATATCCTGTGAGTGGCTTTGTGTATTTCCACTAGTAGAATTGAATTTGTGTAAATCAGCCATTTGGGATATTCCTCAACAGAGAACTATCCAAGTAGCTCCCTGCCTTTCAGTATGGTGTTGACCGTGCAAAGACAGGTTTTAGGAACAACCCAGCCTTCTTTCTCCTCATTTTTTTCCAGCATTCATATGGAAATTACTCCTTTCAAACTGTACCAAATGAAAAGTTAGAAGCTTGTTGGTATTTACAGTTGGCCTGTACTTTAGTTATTGTTAATTAGTTTACAACTAACTTGGTCCTTAAACGTTCAGGGTGGTAATGGTGCTTCCTGCCAAGAAAGGAGAGGCTTCAGGGGATGCCCCTTCTATTTATCTCTCCTCCCTCCTCCTCCCAGAATCATAAATGCCTTGCCTGCATGGGGAAAACACATAAGGCAGCATATTGCTAAGCCTGCTTAGCCACTGTCACCCTGCACTTTGAAAGTTCGGCAGATGAGACTGCCACACCTTCTCATTCAGAAGATGCTGCAAGGCAGAGAATAGGGTTCTCTCCTCTCATCTAGTCTTGGTCCTGGCTGAAGTTTCATGGGGGGAATATTCCTAGTGCAGGCAAAAGAAACCAGCTTTAGCTACACCAGGCCCAAAGGAACCTTCTGTGCACTGCGCTGCTCAGCACACCAGCACCAACCCTTGGAATTGGGGCAGCTGACAAACTCAAAATCAGGTTGCTCTCCAGCATGGAGCCCATCACCATGCGGGATTCAAGCCCCTCTTGTAGCACAAGGCCAAAGCTTCATGGGGAAGGCTCAGAACTGGGACCCACATATCTACAGCAGGGGTGGGGAACCTTTTCCCTCTGTGGGACCACACTGAAAAATAGTGCAAGCTCCAAAGAAGATGGAGTTGGGGGTGCTTAAGGGGTGCACTCGGGAAGAGGAGGGGCCAGGGGAAAGGGGGTAACTCCCTGTGATGTTGTGTAGATTGTGGGGGTTAGTGATGTGGAGATGGTAGGGCTAGCTCCCTCCAGTGAGACGGGGGTGGAACTGGCCACATGTTCCCTGGTGGCAGCAGGGAACAGGAATGATTGCTGTGGGACCTGCCTGTGTGTGGGGAGGTGTTGGAATGAGATATTAGTGGGGTATAAATATGTGATTAATGTATTAGGATATTATGTTAATTTGTGTATACTGTATTGAGCTGGGTCCCCTGTGCGGGAATTCACCCAGGAATGTATTTCTTTTGTGAGGCGCCTCGAGTTGTTTTCGAAGGAGTGCGGGATATAAATTAAATGGAAATGAAAAATGAAAATCATGGATCTGTGCCAGGGGTCTTTCCCTTATCCTGGTGTGCATACCCTCATCTCTGCTTCCTTACCATCAGCTCAGACTTTCAGTTCCTGGGGTAGGAACTGGATCCAGGAACTGGAAAGGGGCCAAATAAAAACGAGTTTGGGACCACATTTGGCCCCCAGGCCTGAGGTTCCCTATCCTTGATCTATGAAAATATACACATGTCACCAAAGCCCCTTACACCCTGAGCCACTTAAGAAGTGCAAGAGGTGCTACAAAGAGAACCCACAGCCAGAAAAGACTTCTCTGGTTCCTTGCCATTGCCCCCTAGTGATTGCCACCTACTTTCCTGCCTACACTGCCAGCCTGTCTGCCTAGATTGCGATTTCCATCTATCGAGTCAACAAGGGACTTATTTCTGAATCCTGATGTGGAATCTGCTTCACTCTGTCACTCGCCCATGTCTTGCTACTCTTTCAGGAGACCGTAATGCTCTACAACACCATAGAGAAGTGGAATGGTCACCACTAGGCTATGCCCCATGTAGGGAAAAATTGTGCAGACACAGACACCATCATTTCTCTCTGAACTGGGCAAATGCTCCATGCGGACCTCAGCTGTTCTTTAGTTGCTGCTGCACTCCTGTCTACTCTTCTTTTTCTCCCCCTGTTGGCTTTGGGTTCTTCTACACAAAGTACATTTATTTATTTATTTATTTATTTTTATGTTTGTTTATTTACTGGATCTATCCCTAGGGCTCAGGGCAGGTTACAATGCACTTTACAATGCATAGGTATAATAATAAAAACACATGGGTATGCACTATTTGTGACCTTTGTAGATCTGTGGGCTGCTTTTGACTTGGTGCCCAGGGAGCGCCTCTGGCAAAAACTTTTTGCCCTTAACATTGACAGAAGATTGTTGCACTTGATAAGGGAGCTGTATACGGATACCTATATTAGAGTCAGGCTAAATCATCAGGGGGCTTTATCAAATGAGATCCAGACACGGAGAGGGGTTAACAGGAGTGTGTTCTGGCCCCCACCCTGTTTAATCTATATTTAAATGACCTGACGAGAGAGTTTTCCGCTGAGAAGTGTCATCCCCCTAAGGTGGGTAACATCCATGTCTCCTGCCTACTTTATGTGGCTGATACTGTCCTCTTGTCCCGCATGCAAATTGGTTTAAGGCGGGCGTTGGAACTGTTCGGGAAATACTGCCGCATAAATTTGATTGAAATCAACTATACTAAGACCAAAGTGGTAGTGGTCTCCCGCAAATCTATAAAACATAGGTGGTTTATAGACGATAAGAAATTAGAACAAGTAAGGGCCTATAAATATTTAGGGCTCCTTTTCCAAACTTCAGGTACTTGGTCTTCACAGTCTTTAAGCCCTTGCTCTCGGGCCAAGCAACTAACCAAGATCCTGCTGGCCTTTTTTTCAGTCGCATGGTGGGAATTTGATCAACCCGGCTATAAAAGCCTTTTTGCACAAATGTGTGCTGCAGTTACTTGATGGGGCCCTCCTTGAAACGTATTCAGGCAGGGTTCTTGCGTTCTTTATTGCTTGCCCCCCCCCCGGTGTAAGTACTTTGGTTTTGTATTTGGAATGTGGAGTTACCCCCCTAAATGAAAAGATATGGCAGGTAGTATTGAATTATTGGTTAAAGCTGTTTTTTGGCTTGGTTGCTCCACTTACTTGCCTGGTGATTTCTGTACCCAGTAGATGGGTACAGTTAGTTGTTATGAAATTAAATTACCTGGGTTTTTCTCCTGAGGCTCTTGCCCCTCTGAGGTATAAAATCGCTAAGAAAACGGTCTACCAGAGGTGGGCGGATATTGGCCGTCAGGAGAGAGGGGCTATACTAAGTGCCAGTACAGTGTTGGGCCCCCAGAAGTTTCTTATGTTTGAGACCGACCATTCGAGGACATATTGGACTATGGGCTCCCCACGCTAAAGAGAAGGCTTTTTTTTTCTGGCTCAGGTTAACTATTTTCCCTCTACACCTACCCTGGGGAAATATCAAGAGATCCCGTTGGCCGAGCGTTTTTACCAATGCCTCCTGAAGCAGGTCGAGTCTTTAAGCCATATTATACTTGACTGTCCCCTGTATGCGGACCTCCGTCAGAGACTAATATCTCCGGTGATCAGTGTTTTTACGGGTAGGTCACGGGAGTTTTGTATGATGTAGTTACTCTGTGACAGACATAAGGAGATTACATGGAAGGTGTCACATTTTTTATTTTATGTTTATATTATTAAACAGCGCTAGGGGAGTATAATTTGCCCATTGCGTTTATTAACCTTATATTTTATATATGCTTTTATTTTTGGTTCGTATCTCTTTATATATATTTGTGTATGTTTGCCTTGTTTTGTATGTTTATATGTTTGTTTCTATTCTTGCAATGACCTTTCGGTCCTGTAATAAAGTTATTTATTATTATTATTATTATTATAAAAACACAGAAAATATAAAATACATTTCAGTATAAAACATAAAGATTCCATCCCATCTATGCCCGCGCACCAAATGCCTGCCAAATAAAAAGGTCTTGTGAACGTCCAGAGGCACTGAGAATTATCTTAACAATATCCTCCAGTTTCTCTACAAGAAAAAAGATGTCTAGTACCTTCTACTGTAGCACAGTATCACTGCCAGTCTTCAGACACTGACAAAAAACTGGCACTGATGTAGTTCATGTCAGTAGGGCCCTATCTGGCACTGGTGGAGGTAACTTCTGTTGTGCAGTGTTTTCCTGGAACTACATTTGCTGACTGATCTGCACCAGTTGCTCAGCGCCAATTGACTCTTAACAGGAGCCCGCTGATATGTGCCAATTCTCGCCATCAGCAGAGGCAAGCCTGATGAAGTCTGTGCTAGACACTACTGCTCCTGTCCCTGGAAATCAGGCCAACCAGGCCACTTTCTCTGACTTGCCAAAGGAGATTTGTTTTGGTCTCTGCTTCCAACTCCCAGTATCTATGATATGATTTTGCTCCTGCCAAGTGACCTTGAGCCTGACACACCTTGTGTTTCTTCAACAGAGGATCTAAGCAGTTTCATAAGTTCCTTCGGAAGCTGTCAGCTCTGACGTCAAAAGTCAAGGGTCTTGTTCCTCTAACTATAACCTAACTAGTAGCCCTTTATGGACTTGGCTTCCAAAAATTCAATCCCTTTTTTAAGTAAGTTATGCTACTAGCTTGCACGCACAACATCCTCTGACAATGAGTTTGATGGATTTATTGTACGTTGGGTGAAAAAGTACTTCCTTTTATTTGTTTTAAATCTGCTGCCTGTTAATTTCATGGAGTGACCCCTAGTTCTCCTAACTTTAGAAAGGGTAAACACTAACAGCAGCTCCCTATTTTACTTGTTCCATACCATACATGATCTTGTAAACTTCTATCATGTTCCCTCTCAGTCGTCTCTTCTCCAAGCTGAAGAACCCATACCTATTGACCCTTTCCTTGTATGGAATCTCCATGCTTTGGATCATTTTGTTCCCCTTTTCTGCACCTTTTCCATTTCTGTATATTGATTTTGAGATGGAGTGACCAGAACTGGAAACAGTATTCCAGGTGTGATCACACCATAGATTTACATAGTGGCAATTTGGTGGCTTCCATATTGTTTTCTATCCCTTACCGAATTATCCCTAATATGCTATTTGTGTGTTTTTATCACTCCTGCACATTGAGTCAGTGATCTATCTACAATAACTCCAAGGTCCGACACATCAGGGAGGACATACCTTGGAACTTATGTTTTGCCCTGGCCTTGAGGCGGGTGTTCTGTTGGTGGGGGAGATATCAGCTGTGCCCTTGTCATGGACGGATCATTACCTCCTGCGGACCTCTCTCCTGGCAAATGTCTGCCTATTCAGATGGTCCGCCCTCGGAGGCTGATGGAACCAGCATTTCCAGATTGCTCTGGGTGAGCTACCCTCTGACCTTGATGACCGTCTCATCGATGGCCATGTTGTGTTATGGAATACGTTGCTGACAGAGGCCATCGATCAGACGGCTCCTAGGCGTCCGCTATCCGGGCGACAGCTCTGCAGACCTCCTTGGTTTTCCGAGGAACTGCTGATGCTGAAGTGAGAGGGGCGGCGATTGGAGCGACAGTGGCGCCATTCACATGCTGAAACCAACAGATTGCGTCATAGAACCAGTTTACAGGCCTATTCCGTGACTATGTGAGCAGCAAAAAAGGAGTTTTTTGCTACCCTCATAGCATCCGCAAAATCCCATCCAGCAGAGCTTTTCCAGATGGTGAGGGGGCTGGTCAGTCTGGCCTCCTCCACCTGGAGTCATCTACAGCACGCTGTGACATGTTTGTGGATTATTTTGTGGATAAAATCGCTCGTATTCACCACGATTTTGATGCCACACTTATTACATTAGGAAAATCGAAGGTTATGGCAGTTTTGCCTTGTCCAATTTTATGGGATCAATTTCAGTCGGAGACACCCGCTGATGTGGTGGATGTTCTGGGGGCTGTTGGGAAAACCTCTTGTGAACTGGATCCATGCCCGTCCTGGCTGGTTAAGGACTGCCAGGAGACAATGTGGCCATTGCTGACTGGGGTGGTCAGCGCCTCCCTGCGGGAGGGGAGAGTGCCGGGCTGTCTCAAGGAGGCGGTGGTACGGCCTCTGCTCAAGAAACCATCGCTTGACTTTGACTCCCTTACCAGCTATCGGCCTGTCTCTAACCTTCCCTTTTTAGGGAAGGTTATTGAACGGGTAGTGGCCTGACAGCTACAGGGGCACCTGGATTGTGTCGGTTTTCTTGATCCCTCTCAGTCAGAATTTCGTCCGGGGTACAGCACTGAGACTGCCTTTGTGGCTTTGGTTGATGATCTTCGCCGGGAGTGGGATTGGGGTCGTTCGACCCTCCTGATTTTGTTAGGTCTGTCAGCTGCGTTTGATACCATTGATCATGAGATGTTGGTGACGTGCTTGTGGGACTGTGCTGCGGGGTGGGCGGGACTGTCTTGGAATGGTTCCGCTCCTTCCTGACCGGACGAACTCAGCGAGTGGTGCTTGGGGATTATTTTTCATCATACCGAGACCTCTCATGTGGAGTCCTGCAGGGATCTGTTTTGTCACCTCTCCTGTTCAACGTGTATATGCAGCCACTCAGCGAAGTGATTGAGAGGTTTGGCGTGTGGTGTCATCAATATGCTGATGACACCCAGCTGTACTTCTCTTTTTTAGCTGACCCAGGCCCGGCACTCTTGGTGCTTACTCGGTGTCTGATGGCTGTGGGAAACTGGATGAGGACTAATTGACTGAGACTGAATCTTGACAAGACAGAGGTGATGTTGGTGAGTAAGACGACTGAGATGGCAGCCCCCATCATTGATGGGGTCTGCCCTCCATTAGTCTCCCAGGTTCGGAGTCTGGGTTTGTTCCTTGATTCGCAGCTCCGCCTGGATGTCCGGGTGGAGGCTGTGGTGAGGGATGCCTTCTGCCAACTACATCTGGTGTGACAGCTTTGGCCATATGTCTTAGACTCTGACCTGGCCACCATCATCCATGCTTTCATCACCTCTAGGCTGGACTATTGTAATGCGTTCTACGTGGGGCTACCCATGGTGATGACTCAGATATTACAGCTGGTGCAGAATGCGGCGGCCCATCTCCTGGTGGGCCTGAGCTGCCGGGAGCATATTACGCCGGTGCACCATTCTCTGCACTGGCTGCTGGTAGTTTTCTGGACCTGATTCAAGGTGTTGGTCTTGGCCTATAAAGCCCTAAACGGCCTTGGCCCTACCTATTTGCGGGACCGCCTCACCCCCTGCACTCTGGATCTGCCCCTGCAATCATCTGGAGTGTCCTGTTCGAGGTCCCCCGAGTCTGCCAGGGGGCCACACAGGGGAGGGCATTCTCAGTGGCCTCACCACGGTTGTGGAACTCCCTCCCGGTTGAGGCCCAGCTAGCCCCGGATCTCTCCTCCTTTCGTAGAAGTTGTAAGACATGGCTGTTCCGCCAGGTGTTTGGTGGGGGGGTGATGGGTTGGGGGAGTGGATTAGGGTGGGTTGGGACGGGGTATTTTATTATTATCCTCCTTTTATGTTTTGTTTTTAGATATTGTTGTTGCTTTTATTGACTGTAAGCTGCCCCGAGCTGCCTGTGGCAGGAGGGGTGGGGTTACAAGAATTTGAATGAATAAATAAATAAAATAAAGACATTTTTCCTTGGTAGTGACACCTAAGTTAGAGTCCAGCATTGTGTATATATGGTTAGGATTATCACTTTGTACTTCCCAGCATTGAATTTATCTGCCATTTTGTTGACCATTCTCTTGGATCCCTTTGCAACTCTTCACAGTCTGCCTTGGTCTTAACTATCTTGAATAATTTTGTCTCATCTGGAAACCTCACTCTTCACCCTCTTGCCCAAATCATTAATGAATATGTTCAACACCAGACCTAGTGCCTGTCACGGCTGGGCCTTGATCCCGTGGCCCTTGAGGGCTGAGTGCTCTCTGGTGCCCTGCGCCATCTGCTGGGCCTGAGAATGTGTTAGTTTTCCTCCTTTCTGTCTCCCCCTGTGTGGTTGCTCCTTGTGTGCCATGCCCTTCCTCAGCTGTAGCTGCTTGCCCTAGCCCTGCATCCCAGCTTCCTGATTGGCCACAGGAAGTATGAAAGCCTTGGTGTGGCCACAGGAAGCTGGTGGAGCAACGTCTCTTCCCCATTTTGAACAATTCCTCTGTGTATGGTAGAGTAGCGTCCAGTTCTCTGCTCGGTAGCACGGATTCCCCCTTGATTGTGTGTGCTTGGTGTGTTTCCTTACCTCCCTATTTCCTCCATAGCCTGTGTGTCCAAACCCCTCTTGGTGTGTTCCCCTACCTCCATTTCTCCCATAGCCTGTGTGTCCAATTCCCTTTGTGTGTTTCCTTACCTCCCTGTTTCTTCCATAGCCTGTGTGTCCAAACCCCTCTTGGTGTGTTCCCCTACCTCCGTTTCTCCCATAGCCTGTGTGTCCAATTCCCTCGTGGTGAGCTTCCCTACCCCCCTGTTTCTCCCCTAGCCTTTGTGTCCAATCCCCTCGTGGTGTGTTCCCCTACCTCCGTTTCTCCCATAGCCTGTGTGCCCAATTTCCTTTGTGTGTTTCCATACCTCCCTGTTTCTTCCATAGCTTGTGTGTCCAATTCCTTCATGGTGTGTTCCCCTACCTCCGTTTCTCCTATAGCCTGTGTGTCCAATCCCCTCTTGGTGGGTCCCCTTGCCTCCCTGTTGCCCCCCCCCCCACTATCTAGGGGTTCCTTTCCACCAAGGACTTGGTAGCTCCGTTCCGGGGCCTTGTTCGTGAATACCCCCAGGACCGGGGTCCTGGTAGTCCCCAGAGTTGCAGCTCTCTGCGGTCCTTCTGCGATCGCAGAGCTCTGGGGGTCAGATCCCTGTGTCCTCCCCTTCTTTGTGGTGTGGGTTCTTCCTCCTTCTATCTGACCTCAGTGATGAGTTAGACCCTCTCTGAAGCTGGTTCTTGGGTTCCAAGCTATTCTGAGAGGTCCTCTTTCCTACAAGCTCCCTCCCCTTACGGGGGTCCTCCCTCTTCCTTACCCACAGGGGAGTGGGGTTTCCCTCACCCATATTCCCCGATACCCTGTCCCCTCACTGACAGACCCTGTTCCCGCAAGTTCCCTTCCCTTACTGGGGTCCCTTCCTTTCCGTGTCCTCAGCGGGGTGGGATCTCCCCCATCCATACTCCCCTGAGAACCTGTCCCCCTCTGACAGTGCCTAGCCCTGAGATACCCCACTCTTCTCTCCATTTTGAAAATTAATCATTTATTCCTACCCTTTGGTTCCACTCTTTTAACCGGTTACTGATCCATGTCATAACTCAACCCCTGTTTCCACGACTGCTCAGTTTTTTCATTAGTGTCTGGTGAAGGACCTTGTCAAAGTCCTTCTGAAAATCCAAGTATACTGTATCAACAGGTCGCCCTTACCCACATGCTTGCTGGCACCCTTAAAGAATTACACCAGATTAGTAAGGCATGACTTCCGCTTGCAAAAACCATCCTGATTATTCCCCATCATGTCAAGTTTGTCACTGTGCTGAAAAAACTTTTTTTTACATTGGCTTGTGCCAGTTTGCTCGGCACTAATGTCAGGCTCACTGGACTGTAGTTTCCTGGGTCTCCTCTGAAGCCCTTTTTAAAAAATTGACATTGCATTAGCTACCCTTCAGTTCTCAGGTACGAAGGCAGATTTTAGAGACGGGTTGTATATTACCGGCAGCAGTACTGCAATTTTATATTTAAGTTATTTTGGAAGTGTTGGATGTAAAGCGTCTTGTCTTGGTGACTTGTTATTGTTCAGTTTATCGGTTTGTTTTAAAACCTTTTTTAGTTCACTTCAATTTGTGACAGTTCACAAATTCCTCACCTAGAAGAATATTTCTGGTGTACGATCTCCCCAACATCCCCTGCAGTGAAGACCAATACTATGAATTTGTTGAGCCTCTCTGCTGTGGTCTTACCCTCCTTTAGCGCCCCTTTTACTCCCTGATCATCCAATGACCCAACTGTTTGTTCAGCAGGTTTCTTACGTCTGATGAATTTGAAGAAATTTTTGCTATTAGTTTTAGCAGATTGCTCTTCAATATCTCTCATGGGCTGTGGGATTATGGATTTCCACGCTAATACTTATGCTCCTTTCTCTTCTCCATCATTTGAAGAGGCTTTCCATTCTTTTAAAGACTTCCTTTTGGCTCCGATAGCCTCCTTTACCATTTAACCATGCTGGCAAGTGTTTGGCCCTCTTGCCTTTTTGATTTGTGGTATTCATTTGATCTGGGTAAATTGGAGTAATTGTGGTAAATCAGAGTAAATTTGTTGGCAGTGTTTGGTTAAAATACTGTCATACGTATTTTCCAAGCTTGCAATGCAATAGAGCATTGCTCCTGTTCCTTTCCACTCCTCTGGGCAGCAGTGCTTGCAATACAGGCAGCAGATGGGGACACTTGTTGCACTGCATTGCAAGCCTGAATGGTCTATACTACAGTATTTTAACCACACACTACCAAGAAATAACTAATTTTCTCAAAAGTACTAGTATTTTTAGATGAGTATACATACTTTAAAACTTTGTTATGATACAAATTTGACACATTTCTTCAACTTAACCAGAATTTTGAGTTATGCAAATTTGACTTGAATTTAAATTCAAAATTATGATATAGGTATCTTGTTTAACAGGTGAATTAACTGCTTTGTAAAATTACCTTTAATCATTGTAATTGATCACTGTAGTTCTCACTTGGTCATTAATGGCAGAGGAAAAAGTGGGTCACACATGGAGGCTGTTGTGCATCCTTGATGCACATACTGCCTTTGCAGTACATTTTTTGGTCACAGCATCAGATGACATTGGGTATTTTCATACATAACAGCTCTTAGAGCAGTCACGCATTGATCCTGTCTGTGGTAAAAGCCCTCACCATGGGCAGAATCAGGTCCAGACACCAAACAAAGGTGCTGAGGAGAAGGTGGGGGAGGTGTGGGCCCATCCCCGCCCCTCATACTGCTCAGCGTGGCCCTGCCTCCTCCCTGATGGGCGGGTGTGATGCCACACCCTCCCGGAACTGCTCCAGTCACCAGTCAGAGTTAGGTAGATTCGGCCATCAGATGTGACGGTTCGCTCTATCACGGTGCGGGGTTGCCTTCCCGCACCGTGGCAGTGCTAATTCCAGAATGTGCATTGACAGAGAGCCCAGTGCACATCCCGGAGTTAGCCCTGCCACTGTCGAGGGTAAACTCTGCTCCTGCCCACAGTTAACATCGCACACGTGACGCCACCGTTGGTGGCCACGCTGGAGTTAGCATGGCCACCCATGGTAGCATTGCGTTTGAAAATACCCATTGTTCATGACTGCAGTTTGAAATATTAGTTTAATCAAATATTAGTGTCAGTTTACATCTGTTCAGACTGTTGTAATTATCCTACTGCAAAGTTTATTTTGGAAGTGGGAAATAGAAGTCCTTGAACACCTTTCTGTATTATTTCATTCCTTTTGTCTAGGAGCTACCATCACCTTTGTTTGATGACTCCAAAAAGGAGTTGAATGAGGATGCGACAGCTATTAAGTGTAAGCAAGAATCTCAGGAGTTCATGAAAATAGCCTGTCGTTACCAGAACCTACCAAAAATGGAGGTAAAATATTATATTTTGGGTTCTTTTCTCTATATAACATGAATTTAGGGTGGGGGTTTCCTTAAATTATTTTGTAATGATCTCTTAATAGAACCCAAGCCTTGGAAACCTTAATATGATGTGCTAGAATTTTACTTCAGAAAAGCAAAATATTCACTAATTAATTTGTTAATTACCAGAGATGTGGAGAAATGAAAAACTACATATACTATGTGACATGTAGTTGACATGTACTTAGCAGCATTTATATGTTGAAGTAAAACACAAAAAGCACCTAATGCTTATTGATGAATTTAACATAGGTTATTAGACAATTTTTAAAATATGGGTAAGACATCTCTTCTGTTTATACCAATTATTTTTCTAAATTTAGCTATACATAGATTTTTTATATGGGTTGAATGAACAGTACTTATTAGATCCCTCTAGTGAAAGTACAGAATTGAAGCAAGCTGTTGACTTGCTTATCCATGTGCGTAATAAGTAAAGTAAGCACTTGAGATTATATCAGCTTCACTGTCACTAGAAACTAATCACTGTGAAGGCAGCATGCAAGAAACAAGCCCAGTGGTCACTTTTTCAGAGTTTACAGCTGTTGGTGTTTTGTGAGTTATGTTTCTCCTTAAGGCTAGTTATTTTCTTGTTTAGTATAAAAATAGTGCAGTTAAACCGTAATAAAATTTACAGTATTTTAGTGTGTACAGAACAGTAGACTTGTTTTTTCCCCTGTAGTTTTGGTTTAGTATTTTATATTTTCTGATTGAATTGTAGCCATAACTGCCTAGTAAGTTCAGTCATATTCTAAAAAATATAATTGGAATGTGACAAAATGATCTTACAGGGCTTGGCATGTTTTGTTTTCTGTGAAATTGCACAGACATGGCTATATATTTGTGTCAGAGAAGGCATATATGGTGACATGCCAAATCAAACAGCCTCCAGGGTGATCAAATAATCTCATCAATTTTATTATGTGAAGCTAGCTGTGCCACTCTGAACCATCACAAAATAAATTTTGTTTCTTATCCAATAATTTAAACCAAATTCATAATACACTGGGCGCTTGCACATGAGGCAGGGGGTGGGGGGAAAGACTGCCGTAAGCCGAAATCATGGCACGGGGATGACGTGAACTTCTGCTTGTGTGTGTGGGAATTTTAACCTCATTATCAGAATCAGAATCAATCAAACTTTATTACAGTTATTTGCCATTACAATTTAGATAAACTGAACAAATAATTTAATAAAATATAACATACAATTTAAGACATCTATCAGATATCTATCAAAGGCAATCAATAAGAATAGATATCCTTAAGGAACACTGCCACTGCCTTCATAGTTGTCATCTCCTTAGTGTCCAATAAATGGGTCAACTTCAGAGAGTCTGTAAAGTGTAAGACCTTCTCTCTATCAGAGGTATAATCCATATTGCTCTTAAATACTCATAATATGGACAGTAAAATAACATATGGCTTAGAGATTCAAGTTCCTCTAAATAACATGAGCACATCCTATCACAATAGCTTTGCCCTGAATACCTCCCATTTACAACTGCTGGATCAAATAAATGGAAGTGAGCTAATGTCATCATTTTACGCAATTTAAAACTTTGAAGCGGAGTCAAATAAGATTCTAAGGAAAATGTTACTTTAGTCATAGAATACCATGGCGCTATGGTGGATATACTACGCGCAGAAAGCTCCGTTTCCATTGCTATATCAGAGAGCCTCTGTTTAATCTATGAGAATGAAAAAGATCTATATGTCCCGTATGTTACCACTGAGAATCCCACTTGAGACAAGACTTTGGAGATCCCAGACCACCACCAGAATTTTCCACTGCCAGTGTGACACATCTGTTCAAGCCAATACATATAAGGGAGGCATGAAGGATCCATCCTGGATAGCTAACGTAGATATGGGAAGGAGTCCCATTTCTGCACGTAACCTAGTGAGTGGCGTAGACATAGGTGCTCCCAGAATTCCCAGGATAAATTTGTTTTGAACTATTTCCATTCTTGGGGAATAACAAGGAAAGCATACCTCTGTGCCATAAAGGAGTTGCGTCAATCCTTTGGCTTCGAAAATTTCAATAACCTGAGGGATGGGAGCAGATGTGGAAGCCCTATACAAACTAAGGATCCCAGCAACAGAGCCTAAAGCCTTCTTAATCAAATTATCCCTGTGCAGCATCCAAGATCTGGATGCAGAGAAAGTTACTCCCAGATATACATAGTTAGGAACTTGGGTAAGCTAACACCCTCCCAAAAGCCACCTATGCTGTTTTTGTCCTTTCCCAAAACAAATTATTTGTGACTTTTGTGGGTTAACCTTAAGATCATTTGCTATACAATAGTAATCTAGTTGGTTGAAACACTTCTGAAAGCCTAATTTAGTTTGTGATAACAGTATGACATCATCCGCATACAAAAGAATTTTCAAGGGCCTTTCCATAATCTTTGGGGATGCCAAGTGTGCTTGCTCGAGAAAACCCATTAAATAGTTCATAAAGAGACTGAAGAGCATAGGTGCAAGTAGGCACCCTTGGTGAACCCCCACATTGATGTTAAAAGGTCTAGACACCTTACCTGTATTATCTAGTCTCACCACCGCTCTTGAGTGTCTGTGCATCTCGATCAATAGATCCAAAAGATGTCGATCAATACCCATCTGGGTCAGTTTTATCCATAATTTGGACCTATTAACAGAGTCAAAAGCTTGAGAAAAATCAACAAAAGCCACATATAAACAACCCCCTCTCCAGAAACATACTTATCTATTAAATGGGAAAGAATAAGGCAGTTATCGATGACTGATCTTCCCTGTCAGAAACCCGACTGTTCTTCTGCTAATAAGTGATTGCCAACTACCCAGTCCTCTAGCTGCTCCAATAAGTAGCATGTATAGATCTTACTTATCACTGGCAGTAAACTTACCGGCCTATAGCAAGCTGGATCATCTTTATCCCCCTTTTTAAATATTGGGACTATCACTGGAACACCCCAAGATGTTGGCAAATGTCTAAAATAGGTAAATAGAGTAAACAACTTGACCAAAATAGGTGTCCACCAAAAGGCATGGATATCCGTTTTCGCTTTACCTGCCAACACTCTTTGTCAAACCAGTCAGCACATTGAATAAATTCAATGAACTGAAGCAGAGGCAGTCCTAGTTACTAAGGGCACTAGAGACTCAAAAGTCTTTTCTAAAATCTCTGAAGCTTCAAAAAAAGAATCTGTCCCCTGGGCAGACTTCTACACCGAGAGAGTTCTTTTGACCATTTAATAGCTCGTCTTCCTACAGATTGCACTACTGGAGGGGGAAGTACCAATATATATAGAGGAGGACAGAGGTCTAATCATAAAGTCTACCATTAATGGGTAATGACTACGCTCAGGTCTAAGCACAACTTCAAATTCCACACATTGCTCATAATTAAATGTAGAAGTAATAATATAGTCAAGAACACTAGCACCTAGACTAGAATCAAAAGTATATTCTCCAAACTTATCCATATCATGCCTCTCATTCAGGGCTATCATAGTATGTGTTTCAAGGACTTTCAGCAAGGCTTCTCCTGTATTATTGGTCATATGATCCTTGGATCTGGGATATGCAGAGAACTAAATTAATCATTATCACCAGATTCTTTGACCTGGAAGCCCATTCTAACATTAAAATCTCCTAAAAGCAGAATGGGAGATTTAGGGGGAAAGTCTTCTATCAAATCCAATAATGTATCCAGCTTAGTTCAAACCAGTTTATCATAAAAAGGAATGTCTCAGGGAGTACATAAATGTTGATAATTATAACAGAGGGGCATGGGGGTTCCTATATACATAAGCTCAACCACTAAACAGTTAGTAAGCTGAGTTGGACATATCCTCTCTGACCCACGAAATGAGAGGAAATCAAAGTTGCCACTACTCCAGAAACGTGCCCCATTTTACTCATCCTTACTCCAGAAGTCACACATTTATGGTAATCTACTATTACAATTGAAGATGAATCCTCCATAGAAAGCCAAGTTTCCTGGAAGCAAAGGATATCATACTGGTTAATAAATTCCCTCAACTAATTATCTAAAAGCTTACTCTTAAGTCCTTCCACATTCCAAAAAAGTAGAGAAATCAGTGGAGTGTCCTTATGTCAGGAACTTTTCAAGGTTGGACCTGTATGAACCTTATCAGATATCTTGTTCCAAATCTCATCTACCACAGTAGAATTTTCTAAAATTTCACTTGAGGAGGCCCCCCATAAAGAAGAATATCCAAATTCTATTTCTTGATTTCCAAGGGGCCTCTCGGGACTTTCAAGTGCCGGCATACTGGAGGCAGTGCTAATCTCATATTAAGAAATGTTCAAAGGCCAGTGTTGTCAATTGTATCCCATTCAATTACAGTTGGAAGATCAGACTTAGATATTTCAGCAGACAAAGAGGAGGAGAAAGCCCCCTTCACAGAGGTTCTCCTTATTGTTGTTGCTATTTGAGTTAGATCCTCTAGCATCTGCAAGGGCGACTGGATGTCATATGCCAAATAGACGGATGTATACATAGGATACAAAATAGCTTTAGCGAATGAATTTTCAACTCGCTGTATAAATACACCTGTAGTTCTAAATGAACTATGTGTTCTCCATATTCCCTCTGGTATTTTATTATTCTTAAAGGTGATTTCCCATCTGACAAATCACCCTCTATCACAGAGAGCTCTAACAAAAGAGCTCTCAATGGGTTGCAGTAATAGTCCAGTGTATTTTCTAATAAAACCCTCCAAGGAAGTAATATCCAATACCAGGCCTCTAGGAAGAAGTTTGTACCTTCATTTCCTACTAAAGTTAGCCACAGCCCACCAGGACCTAGTTTCCAGGGGCTAGACCTTAGAAAGAGGACTAGGTATATTTTTCCTTATCAGCCGAGTATTCCTATCCTTGGAAGGGGGAGGGAGGCAGAGATCCTTAGTTTGGAGGGGATCAGCTACTAAAATATCCATCCTAGTCTTAAAAGGAGAGAATCATTTTGCCAATGCCAGTAGCGTACTACTAACCCTAGTTTTAAAGGGAGAGGATCATTTTACCAATGCCAGCGGTGTACTACTATCCCTGGCTCTAATACATTCCTCTGAGAGATGCAGCTCACTCAGATGTTGTGAGGGAATATCATCAATATGAACAATCTTGTGATCCCAGTCCATTATAGTTTATGTAAAGGCATCCACCCATCCTCTTTTAGAGTGATCCAGACTACCCAAGGCCTTATTAAATTCCAACCAAAGGCCTCCCACTAAAACCTTCATTTCAAAGATTAAATCCTCAAATCCTTCTAACTTCTTTGTAAGGCGTAGACTTACCCGGGGTCGAGTTTGGGGGCGCGGGAGACTAGCTCCCCGACAGGGGCGAAGCGGGGGTGGGCGGAGCGCACCATTGCCGCAGACACGGAAGCAGCGGCAGGGACAGCCCCCGCCGCCGCAAACACTAGACGCAGGAGGCTGGCCAGCGGGGAGCGTAGGGGCGGGGCCAGTAGCGGCGCCGCGCCGCTCGGCACGCCTTCAGGAGAAGGCGGGGCTCAGGGCATGCGGATATAGGGAGGCTCAGAAACAGGAGAGCGGCGCCGGTGAACAGCGTAGCTGCAGACTGGCCCCTTGCGACTGGAGTGTTGGAGAGGTTTCAGAGAGCGAGAGTGGTGTGGAAGGATTGCGTGAGTGTGGAGAGTGAGAGTGGACATGGTGAGTGTGGGAATCGAAGGGGAAGATACGGTGGTGTTGTGGAAACAGGGTGTGGGTGTGTGTGCGGGAGGAGCGGGTGGTGGGCACGGATACCCGGGGTCCCGCATACCTAAACCCTCGTCTGCCCGTCTCCCGTGCATTGTGTGTGTGCTGTACCATCCCTTCCCTACTGTCCCCGGGATTGGCCCTGCGAACCTTCCCCCCTTCCGCCACTGTTTGCGCACTACCCTTCCCGTGTGCGTGCGAGGACACTTGTGTGGGTGACGACTCAGTGGGGTTAGGGGGCTGCCCTTGCAGCCAGTACACTCGAGTGGGGGCATACTCAGGGCCTCGTTGTCTCCCCCCCTATGATGAGATAGGCCGCCGCTTCTTCGGGAGCCAGCGGCCCTATACTAACCTGAGGGGTGTTCTTCCTCGTCGGTGTGGTGCCCCCACGAGAGCGTACGGGGGTAACGGGAACAAAGGTAACCGTCCACCCAGGTCCACTCCCCCCTTATACCCCCTACCCATAACATTCTTATTCAAGTTCTTAAATCTGGCATCTACAGCCATTTCTTGCTTTAAGCTATAAGAGGAATGATCCTTAATCAAAGAGCCAAGTAATTGTTCTGTGTTGGCCAGTTTTGTATCCAACCCTGAGCTATTATCCTCAGGTGCCTCCCTGTTTTCAATCTCATCCCAATTAATATCCTCCCAACCACCGCAATTATGATCATATTTGCCATTTTGCTCTACTTGCAAAGTATAAAACTGCATAAGTTTTGATTGTGTTCGCATCCATAAGTTACTTGATGCCCGAGAAGAAGCCTCTGCTTGTCTAAGTTCTTCTGCCAGGCTTACAGAGAGGGGGAGCATCCGTGATCATAATTCCATAATATAATAAGGGATCAAATTGTAGGCCTAAATCAGATTGTATTAGCAATATAGTACAAGATCTAAATATAAAATTGCTTTGTCAATAAACTAATAATCACTCTCTTAAACAATATAGCAGACTCTGACGTGTTAAATTACAATATACCCAATAATAATGAAAGCCTATACTTAAACTAAAACAAAGGAGCAACACCAATTAAAATCTAATAAAACGCAAGAGAACAAAAATAAAACGATACAATAAATAAATAAATAAAACTTTGAATATATTCTGAACAGGAAGCTCCTCAGGGTTGAGCAGAGGATAAAGGCAGTTCTTGAAATATAAAAGTTCTGAAGCTGTAGAAATTCCAAAATAGCTCGTCACAGTTCTTGTGCACAATTACCACAGCTCCACTTGGCTGAGCAGGGCTCTCAGAAAGGGTGTTTAGAGTCTCAACCATGCCCTTGACTCAGGTTTGATTGCCTATAGCCTCCTCTTATTCACCAAACCGCAATTGAGTATAATCTCCGGTTTCCACTGCCACAACTGCCCCACAGACTGCCACACCAATGGCCTACGTCCTTTGGCATTGCCCTTTGGCCACCGCCTTCAGGGCAGCTACTACAAAATAAGGAGAAAATACCTGGATGGGGGGAGGAGATAAACAGGGACCTCAGGTGCTGGCAGCAATCACCTAGAAGACTGGTTCTTCAAGCACAAACATAATTCCCCTTCCCCATCAAAATCCAGCCCTGTCACCCGTGAATGAAATCACGGCAGAAATGGGCTAGTAATGTTAAAAATTCACACACACAAGCGGAGCTTCGCTTGATCCCCCTGCCATGATTTCAGCTCACGGCAGTCCCCCCTCTCACCATCTCATGTGCAAGCGGCCGCTGTTGTAATAATTGATTGCTATTACTTCATTTCAAAATATTCCAATGTTTTAAAAGAACAAAAGTGGCATATAAATAACCCAAAATGTATTGTGTGTGCTCCCATTCTCCATTACTATAGCCAATGACATAATATTTAACTAAAATGTTATGGCAATGTCATTGGTTATCACAAATGGAAGTTGTATGGTGAAAGGTGTAGACTAAATTGTCTGATCAAGAGCTCTCCAGCCTTCTGAGTGATGTTTTTCTTTAACATTTATATTCATATATTCATATCATATGTTTATTATTATGACAGGACCATAGGTCATAGTCAACACAACAAAAACAAATACAAAAATAAAACATACAAATACAAATATACCCCCTTACAAAAGGGTTGTAACCTAAAACGCCAATCTATCCTTCATATCTAAAAATCAATCAAGCATGACATGTACAATATATTTTAAGTTGTAGATAGCTCAATTCAAGGCAATTAAAAATCATAAAATTCTAAACAGTAACCTGAGGCAGCTTAAATTGGAGAAACTTTTCCCTCACATCCATAGCTAAGGACAAAAATTTCATTGTGCATAAAGTTACCTCAGGGTATACATCACAGAAAACCATGCGAGAAAGAAATACACTTGTTGCCCCTGGGAATTTATCACGGACTGTAAAAAAAAAATGGTCTTAGTGCATCATAAAGATGACACTCAAACAGTACATGATGTACTGTCTCAGTCGTCAGCAGATCATAAGGACCCAAGTGCTCTCCAAAGAGGATCCCCATGAAACGCCCTTCCAACACAGCTGTAGGGAGTGTATTTATCCTAGCACAAACAAATAAATGCTTCTCCCTAAAAGTAGCCATAGTGGACAGATAATGGGCCATGTTGCCCAAATGGGGGACCAAAGCCCCATACCCATCCAAATGGGGTGAACCAGCAACTATTGCCAGTTCCTCCTGATAGCTGACATCTCTAAGTCGGGTAACAATCTCACGCCTTCCCACAGCATAATGTTTAGTCTGCAAATGCGCCTCAGATAGTCCCAGGCAAGCTAGCTGTCTAAGTATCGCTTTATGCCAGGAACTCGTAAAGGTGTCATAAAATACTAGTCAAGTCAGATTGTCTTGAGCAACCCTGCTTTTCTTGAGCCAATACAGCACTGCTGTTCCCAGACCACGACTGTCCATCCTCGAATCCCAACCTCAAGCCTCATAGCTGCAGCAAGGGTCCCGTTAGGGAGTTTGGCCATCGCACTAATAAATCTAGTTTGGAGGGAATTCAAATTTTTATCCCAGAGAGGAGCTCAAATCTCAGCTCCATATAGGAAGGGGGCCCGAACCTTGGTCTCAAAAACCTTAACAGCAATGTCGATGTTACTCCTTCCTGTGCCCGCAAAGAACCTCAGTATTGCTGACATTTGGCTCTTAGCAGCCACTTCCGCCCTCGTAACATGGTCATTCCAAAGCCTGTTAGTGGCAAAAAGGAGTCCCAAAATATCTGCTGAAAAATCCCCATGTCTCCCATGGGCCACCTAAGTATTTGCCTAGCCCTGGTAAAAACCCAGACATTGGACTTGGAATAATTGATAGTCAGGCAGTTGGTAAGACAATAGCTTTTAAAGGCAGCCAACTGCCTTAAAAGGCCAACCCTGGTCTGAGGCACGAGAACTAAATCATCAGCATAAAGCAGAGCACCAATTGGTATGGTAGCCAATTTAGGGGGGAAAAAACTTTCCGCTATCATTGTTGGAATGACATCATTAATGAACAGGTTAAACAAGGTTGGCGCCAAGGTACAACCCTGTCTTAACTGCTTGCTCAACTCTAACATCTGGTGAAGGCTGTCCAGCTAAATCCACCCTAACTGCCACAGTTGTATTCCTGTACAAGGCCTGGATTAGGAAGAGTAATCTTTTATGCACACCGAGAAGTGTTAATTTCCTCCACAAAAGGGTCCTATTTACGGAATCAAATGCCGCCTTAAGGTCAAGAAAGGCAGCATATAGTTTTCCATTTGCGGCTCTATATTTTTCCGCCAAGTGGAGAAGAATAAAACAATGGTCCAGCGTGGATCGACCTTTCTGAAACCTGGCCTGCTCTGGGTGTAGTATCTTGTTCTGCTCAATCCACGACAAAAGTCGTGAAAGAAGGTGTTTAGCATAGATTTTACTTACTGTGCTGACCAAACTAATTTGCCTGTAGTTGACCGGATCCGACCTTGACCCTTTTTTATAAATGGGTACAACTACTGCCTGACTCCACCCAGAGGGAATGATTCCGGTCCTATCTATCTCTGTAAATAGTAGGGGTGGGACACCAGGCAGAATACCGGTTACCGGTTTTACCGGTTCTCAAAAAACCGGGTTTCCGGATTGCACCCGGTATACCGGTACCAGATTTTTTCCATTGATTTCAATGGGGAACTGTCCCCATTGAAATCAATGGAATAAAAAAAAAATCCTCCCCCTCCCAGGCTGTGTGGGTGGAAGGGGGGGCACCCCCCATCCACCCTGCTGAGCCTGGATTTAAAAAACAATTTTTTTTTCTTTAAGTCCCAAGTGCGGGCTCCGGGCCATCGCCGGTGACCCGGAGCCTGCACCAGCATCCACCAGCAGGTAAGTACCGGTACTAGGGTGATCCCTGGCACACACCCCACCCCAGGGATCACCCTACCTCCCCACCCAGGGATCGCCTACCTTGCGCTCCGGGTGGCGGCGGCGGCGGTGGCNGCGGCGGTCCGACTCCGGTGGCTTCAGCGCTGCCTGTGGCTGCCGACTTCAGTGCTACTAGGCCTTCCGGTGAACTTCGGGGTTTCACCGGAAGGCCTAGTAGCACTGAAGCCGGCAGCCACAGCCAGCGTTGAAGCCGCTGGAGCTGGACCGCCGCCCGGAGCACAAGGTAGGCGATCCCTGGGTGGGGAGGTAGGGTGATCCCTGGGGTGGGGTGTGTGTTAAACCATCCCCACCCCAGGGATCACCTTAGTACCGGTACTTACCTGCTGCTGGATGCTGGTGCAGACTCCGGGTCGCCGCCACCAGCCCGGAGCCTGCACTTGGGACTTAGAGAAAAAAAAATAGTTTTTTAAATCCAGGCTGGGCAGGGTGGGTGAGGGGTGTCCACCCGTGCAGCCTGGACTCGGGGAGGGAAAGTGTTTGGGGGGGGGGTTGTGTTTTTTTTTTACATTGCGGCCATTCATTTGAATGGCTGCAATGTAAAAAATCCGGTACGGGGGGGAATCCAGAAAACGGGCCGGATTACCGGGTTAATCCGATACTGCCGGTACACCAAAATACCGGCAGTATCGGATACCGGATGATCCGGTAGTCCCACCCCTAGTAAATAGCTTTACTAAGGCCGGGATCCACCAGTCCAGTTTCCCTTTAGTAGCGTCCACCTGGATCAGATTTTGGCCCGGCGCTTTACCTTTTTTAAAGGTACCGATGATCTCACTCTCCTCTTGTTCAGTCACTGGAGCCCACTCGGGCATGGTGTCATCCATAAGCCCTATGCTAACTTGTTCCTCAGCTGACAGATGGATAAAATCCTTCTGTGTGATTTTAATAAAGTCCACCCACTCTGAAGGGACAATCGATGCTGGGCCACCAGAAAGTGGCCTGGAAAGAGTCCCACTAGTTATACGCCAAAATGTTCTCTAATCATTGGCTCTGCTTGCCTTAAGCAGCTCTTGCCATTTAGTATGGAAATACAATTTCTTCTTCTGCCGTACCAGTGTCCTATACCCCTTCTTAAGATAAAAATACAGGTGTGGCAAAGATGGCTGCAACCCTGCCCGGTAATCCCTGTAAATAACTTTAAACTTTCCCCATGCCACCTGACACTCTGTATCAAACCAAGGCTGTGCGGGGGCTTGGAGAGCTCTATGGCCGGACCTATGCTGGCCTGTTGCAGCCAAGTGGACCTTCAAAAACTGACTTGAGGCACTATAGATCTGAACAACTCCATTCCCAAATTCTCCAGCTAGTATTCGGTCCCTCGCACCCACAGAGGTATCGACCTCCAGAATCTTACCCCAAACCCGGGCTGTGCTATCATTCCATTTTGGGTAGCGAAAGTAGTTAAGATTACCAGCCAACACCGCATTTGCCCTTAAAGCCCCACTACCCCCATCTCTATCCAATATCAGGGACAGTGGCAAACGATCTAATATTGGACACGCCACTATCTCAAAAGTTAGTCACATACCTATATGTAATGGGAGTGATTGCCAGGTAATCTATAACACTGCAGCCTTGATGTCCCAGAAATGTAAATTCCCCCGCAGGGTCTTGAAAACCTGTACCATTAAGTATGGACATGTTCAGCCCTGCCAGCAGTTCGGCAAATCTAATACCAGAGGCATTACATTTTGGATCCTTAGAGACCCTACTATTAAGTTGAATAGACAAACTCCCAACAAAAGACTCCTCCGGATATGGGAGAACTATATTGTCTGGCCCCATCCTAGTGTTAAAATCCCCCGTCACCACGCAGGGGGCATTGGGGTGTCTGACCAATACCTCATTAATAGCATTCTCCAACTCAGCCCAGAGATTAGCATTATAAGAGCCTGCATTTACCGGGAATATATACATTTAGGAACACCTAGGAACGAATTCCAATAGTCACCACAACCCCCAACAAAAAGGGAGGATACCTAATCTCATTAATAAGTTTTATCCCTGCTGTGTCTACCAATAGGCAGGCCAAGCCTCCACTTACTCTACCCCTCACCGCGGACGCTACAGCAGGGAGACAAACTGCTGTATATCGCTCAAATTCTATATTATTCAGGGCCCATGTTTCCTGAACAAAGGCCACCTGGTACTGCCTAAGGAGGGCCACAAACTCCCCACATCCTCGGTGCGTATCCCAGTCCAATACATTCCAAGAGCAGACCGATATAAGGCATGATGTATTCCGTGAATGTCATAAATCCGCCTGCTCAACTGCCCTGAGTGGGTATGACTGCGATAGATCTTGCCTCTGAAGCATGGCTGAGGCCCCTTGCTCTACCTGTGTCCCCTCTCAGACACCTCCACAGGCTGTCGGGTCTAACACTGAACACGCCCCACCCCATATATACAATTTCCACAGGCTGGTAAGTCCCCGACTCCTCCTCCCTGCCCAGCATCTCTACACCAGGAAACCTGTAAGGAGGTAACTGGAAAAACCTTAGGCATCCTCTCCGACTCCAGGTGTTCCAGCTGAAAACTCTCGCTGGCCTCCTGGACCAAGGATCCTATCTCCTCTGTAAGCACTTCAAGATCTCTTGCTGACTGTAACACTGCAAGTTCAGCTACACCTGAATTCCTTCTCTGACTCTGTACAACCTCATGGGAGTCCATAGCTAAACTGAGGAGTCTGTCCTTAATCAGAGGTGATGGAAGCTTGCCCAATTTCTTCCCCAGGCTAGAATTACTATGGACCTTCCCCCCAGCAATGGAATTGGACGAAGGGGTAATAACACCCCACTGTTCCTGAACTAAATTATCTTCCAAAGTAGAAGAGGGGGAATCCCCGTTATCAAAAACCTCCCCCATCTGAACCCCCCAAGAGAAGAAAAGGGGAATATGCTGCAACAAGAAGGTGGCCAGACCAGAATTATGGAATCGTACAATCAAGTGCTGAAGATAGCCTTGTTTTGGAATTAACTGGAAAGAGCCGATATGCCTCATCGGGATAAGGGAGCCGAGAATCATAAGAATTTATTGTATAGCACAATGGCTTTTACAAAATGGTAAATCATTAGAACAACTAAATAGAGTATAAAACAAATAATATAAGAACATTAATACAGTAAAAGCAACCTTGAAACAAATCAGAGTAATTCCATTCCTGATATACAAACACCCAAAAGGCCACCAAGGGCCCACTATCAGCTCATACATAGGAAATTATTACAGCATCTTGTCTCAATCCCTCCCTTCTGCTTAGCCAACCTGCAACAAGGACCCGGCAGAGATAAATCCAAAACCTTCTGCCAGTGCCCTAGAGAGCCATTCCCCTCGTCCACAGTTACAACAGGCAGGTATTACCCTGTCTCTTTAGTATAGAAGACCTTATTACCAGAGCAGAGAGGGAAAAACTTGCCACAACTCTCGTTAAACTTGTGTCCCTTGGGCTCAGCATTCCTTTCAATAACATTTCCCTGGACTTCCCTCGGGAGAGATGGAGAAAATAACCCAGGAATCTTAAACGGGGGCCCAGTAAAGTATGACAGTCCAGGAGAATGTGGGCCACGTGTCTTCCCTGTCCGATTTGCACAACGGACAGGTCCTCATAAAATGGGGGGTACCCCTGTATCTCCCCTTAACCAAGGCCGAGGGGAAGGTATTTGTACGGAGTTTGGTAAATGCAAGGCGTCTAGGGGGGTCTTGCCAATCGTAAAAATAAATAGATAGAAGAGACTGGGGCTCGAGGAATACAATCCCTGGCGCCACTTTCTGTGCCGTCAGGAGAGCTTGTTCCATTTGTACCAGTTGGTCAAACATCCTTTGACGCACAATCTTCTTAGTGCCCCAAGCATTGAACTTAGAGAGCCTCCGGGGAAAATCCTAAATGTTGTAGGTGGAGGTTAATCTGGCTTAACTGGGGAGTAAGCAGCCCTGATCCCAGGGCCATTGATAAAAGCGTAACCTCTGTCTGGGATGATGACACCAGTTTAATGTAATAATTGAGTATCTGCTGTAATAGCAGGACCCTCACTGTGGGGAGTCCAGTCTCTCCTCTAGCAATTACCTGGGGAATACCTTGCAGGACCCTCAGGACAAATGCCAAAAACGAGTTCTGAATACTCTCCAGTTTATCCACAAGATTAAGACACCAAACTGGGGCGGCATAAGAGGCCTGGCCCAGCACCTTTGCCTTAAACAAAAGCAATTTGTTTTCCACCCTGGCCAAGATAGAATTGTTTGATAGCCGCCAAGGTTTTCTTTGCCCTAGCCTTAACTAGATCACAATGTGGCTGCCAGCTGGAGTTGGAGGAAAAAATAACCCCCAGGTACATAAACCTTTGAACCAGCTCGATTCTCCTACCTCCAATAAGCCATCTGGCTCTAGTTTACATGTCCTGTCCCCTGCCACCAAGATCTTAGATTTCGAGTGGTTGATAGCAAGTCCTTCCCTAGTACAAAATTCCTCGAAAAGGACCAGCTGTCTCTTAAGACCGATCTTTGATTGGGATAAGAGTACCGAATCGTCTGCATACAGCAAGATTGGCAGGTGTTTCTGGCCAATCCGCGGGGCATGTGTGTCCTCTGAGTTCAGATTTTGACTCACTCCATCAAAGTACAAGTTAAAGAGAACTGGGGCCAGAAGGCAACCCTGCCGTACCCCTCTCCCCACAAGAACTGGAGCTGATAGGGTACCTCCTGAACCTGCCTGCACCTGCAAGCAATTTCCCGTGTGAAGTCTAATGATTAGGTAAAGCAACCTGGGGTCAATGGACGTGGCGCTCAACTTAGCCCACATGCACTCCCTGCTAATAGAATCAAAGGCCTTTTCAAGGTCCATAAACCCGAGGTATAATTTACTATTATAAGCCGTGTATTTTTTAATCAGAGCAGAGAGCAGTAAAATGTGGTCCACTATAGACTTCCCGGTACAAAACCCAGCTTGTTCAAGTGAGACTAGGCTTGATTGACTCACCCAACTTTTTAGTTTATCCAACAATATCCGGGTTAATAATTTCCCAATCACGCTAAGTAGACTGATCGGTCTATAATTTGCTGGTAAACCAGGGTCCCCCTTTTTAAAAATCGGAACCAGCACGCTCGTCAGCCAAAAAGAGGGAATTTGCCCAGACCTGCTCACCTCCGTGAAAAGGGGTGCCAAAATGGCTGCCCACCAATCTGGATATGCTTTAAGCAGGTCTGGTGTAATCCCGTCTAAGCCTGGGGCCTTTCCGGACTTTAAACCTTGAATCAGGACCTTGACTTACCCCTGTGTAAAGGGGTCCCAGTGCTTCAACCTATCCCACGGGGCTAGTTCTATTTCAGTGCCTAGTAGCAACCTCATTGCGTATAGGGCTCCATAAAAGGTTTCCCATACGTCCATTGGTGGTTCCGAGGGACCAAAAGCCCCCACTCCTACTCTGGATAAACGAACCAGTGCCCAAAATTTAGTGTGATTTTTTTTCTAGAGCTGCCTGGCATAAAACCTGCCATGCAGACCTCCTATGGGCATCCCTCTTCCCTTTCAGTAGCCGCCTGTAGTAAGCCCTCTGCATGCGTACCTTATCCCGGGAAGCGGTTGAAGGGCAAGTTCTCAACCTCCTAGTCAAGGCCCTGAGTTTTGCTCATTCTTTTGTACAATCCCTGTCCAACCGGGAGGGGGATTTCCCCCACCCCTACACCCCCTATATACCAGAAAGCGGCCGTGCTGGGAGAGGGTATCCTAAGAGCAGCATTTCGTTCACTTACCTGCTGTCAGCTGTGCCGGAGGCGGGGCCAGTCCTGCGGGAGGAGACAAAAGTGGTTGGAGAGCCTGCAAGAAGGTCGTGCTGGGAGAGGGGATCCTAAGAGCGGCGTTTCGTTCACTTACCTGCTGTCAGCTGTGCCGGAGGCAGGGCCAGTCCTGCGGGAGGAGACAAAAGCAGTTGGAGAGCCTGCAAGGAGGTCGTGCCGGGAGAGGGGATCCTAAGAGCGGCATTTCGTTCACTTACCTGCTGTCAGCTGTACCGGAGGCGGGGCCAGTCCTGCGGGAGGAGACAAAAGCGGTTGGAGAGCCTGCAAGGAGGTCGTGCCGGGAGAGGGGATCCTAAGAGTGGCGTTTCGTTCACTTACCTGCTGTTAACTGTGCTGGAGGCGGGGCCAGTCCTGCGGGAGGAGACAAAAGCAATTGGAAAGCCTGCGGTAGCGCCGGGGCCGTGCGGCCTTGTGCGCGCGGCCTTAGGTGAGCTGCTGGGTGTGCCGGGTTACTCTGGTGTTTTCATTTTCTATTCTTGATAACTGGTAAGAAGAGGAGAGGGAGGATGTCTTCCCCACCCAATCCGGAACTTAAAAGGGGGGGACCGGGACAAAAACGGATGGAGAACTTCTTCCCCCGAATTAAGATCAAAAACGGAGTCTTGGCAAGGTCATCTTCCCCCCTAACTTTAACCAACCGCTTCCAACCTCTTATGGAGGTAGAACATGTTGTCTCTGGCCAGAAAGTTGAGCCTCCAGGAGTATCTCTTGGAATGCCGCAATTGACCCCAGTTATGCCCCACTCTGCCAATGTTAGTGCAACAAGTATGTTATCTGATGAAAAATTGGCTGTGTTTTTAACTGACCATGTCATGCTAACTGCAGAGACCTTACAATTTGTATTCCTTTAATTAACCAAAGTCCAATCCAAATTGGAGTCGCTGGAGGGGTTGGTTCAGGGAGGGTTGTGTAGGTTACAGTCTTCAGTCAGGAGGGAACCTATGACTACGGCTTCGGTTCCTCCCGATCCCCCTGAACTTCCCTGTCAGCCAAATTTGAATCTGAATCCCTCAACTCATAAGGACCAATTGGCGGCCCATATAAAACCTATTGCCCAGTCCTTATGCACAGAGGGGGCTGAATCTTTTGGGTTATTGGCAAAATCTTTAATATTCACAATTCTTCAGTGACGAGGTCGCAATCCCCCCTTGTGGGCAACGGCTCTGGATGTTGCTGAACATCTTCGCCTACTCTTAACTAAAGTGCTAGTTACCAGGAGGGATATAATGTCGGTGGACCATATGGTTCACACATTGGGAAAACAAATGATTATTGTAACTTTTACATCTTCGGATATGATTGAGCAAATTTTGTTGCAAAGAAGTCAACTAGAGGAGCAGGGGGTCTTCATTTCACGTGCCTTCCAGGCTGGGCAGAATTCCCAGGAGGGGCATTTTGATGCACACCCTGGGATAAATGGTGCCCAGGCCCGAATGAGAGAGATAGAGGGCCCTACGGTTGTCCCTACCCCCTCGCTTCCTCCCACTTCTCTGGCCCCCAGGGGCCCAAGACAATTATCATTTAAATCTATGGACCCTTCTCAGGGTTCTGTGAGATCTTTCCTCCCCCGGGAACACAGGACTAGGCGGAGGGTATCGGAGGGGGAGAGAGGTGAGAGGATTTCCCCTCCTCCCCTTCCCTTGTCTCCTTCTCCTCCCCCTTTCCCCCTCCTCTTCCCCTTTCTTCTTCCCCCTTCGTTCCTTCTTCTCCCTTGGCTGTGGTTCCCCCAGTGGTTCCTCCTTTGGATAATGGACCTCTGCCTTCACCTTTGATGATTATACAGGCTCGTTTTTTGGAGCGATTAGAGTCACTCAAAATTCAGTTAGGAGAAATTAAAAGATTACAGAGAGGAAGAATTCAATCAATCCCTCCTAACCCCCATCCTGAGGAGGTGGATGATCAGGGTCAGCACTCTTCTCTATCTATGCTACTATCCTCATATTCTCACTCTATTAGCTGGATATCTACAGGAGAGGGGGGCCAGGGGTTGGAGGTACAACAGAGAGGTGATTACACTGTTTTACCCCTTGGCTCGAGAGGTTTATCGGGTGAACAGGCAAGTTCCTTGTCTCAGGGAGTGGGAAGGGATTCCCTGGGAAGATTGGCTTCTCATAATACTATCTTGAGTCCGATTGAGTGGTTTGTCCAAGTAGAGCCACCCCCTAATAGTTCACATGGTTTGCTAGAATTGAATCCATCGAATATACAGTCAGAGCAGCACCCTTGTTCCTCTCCTGAGCCCTCCTTTAATTCTGAAGTAGTAAAACCTCCATCCGCTGCTAGGGTATTGAGACATCGCCCAAGACCCCCCCCGGCCCCTAAACAATGACAGTGGGATAAGACTGGTGCGACGATTACTATCACATCCTGGAATATATCTGGATGGAAGACGCACCAGTCAGATCCAGAGTTTTAAAACTTTTCCATGCAAGTGATATTGTTTTTCTTCAAGAGACTTGGCTGACTTCCCCCTCCTCACAGAACAAGTGGCGAGGGTTTGATGTATACTGGGTGGATGCATTACCCTCGGAAGCTCAAGGTCGCCCAAGTGGCGGACTTGTGCTATTAATAGCTTCTATTTTGTTAGCATAGGTGAAACGCATTAGTTACATTAAAGCTTATTTTTCTTTATTTTATTGTCGTTTCCCCTGTGGGAGAGAGATGCTTTTGGGAGTGGTATATGTACCTCCAGAACAATCAGCTTATTATTCTCCTGATATCTGGTCCTTACTGTCTGAACAGGTGAGGGAGGCAACATTTCAATTTCCGGAAGCCTTTCTTTTGTTAGGAGATGACTTCAATGCCAGATTGGGTGATCCAACATCTCAATCTGTGCGTCCTAGCTTGGACGATTCAATGGAGCCATATTATATTCCCTTGCGCCATTCCAGGGATAAAGTGGTGGGACCTAGGAAGGTTAGGGTAGATGAATTATTGGATGACTTGGACGTCATTATAGTGAATGGTTGTATCGAGGAGGATTTGGTAGGGAACTTTACCTATAATTCCCCCTTGGGATCCAATGTTTTGGACCTCTTTTTGATTTCCCCTTCATCCTTCTCAGTGGTGGAGAAATTTATGGTGGTGCCTACATTTGTGTCCAACCATTCACCAGTTAGCTTGCTCTTAAGAGATCCTTTATTTTGCCCTCCAGAACCAATTAATCCTGGTCTTGATGCTACTCCAACACTGATTCGAACCAAATGGTCTGAGGACCTAAAGGATAGGGTGGCTGAACTGTTGGATTCCCCCTTGGTTGAGGATATCAGAGCTAAAATTCAGGGAGCGGGGTCTGACATAATTCATCATTTTGAGGACTTGATGAAATTACTGATCCCGGTGCTTACCTCCCAGGAGAGTTATGTTAGGAGCAAAATGTCATCCATTGCCTTCCCTCGATGGTTTGATTCGGAATGTCGTAGTGTAAGGTCCCAGCTTCATTGCCTGGTTAGGGAAGTGAAGGTTTACTCCAGCTATTCCTTGAAACTTTCATTAATACATAAAAGAAAAGCTTACCGACAATTGCTAAGAAACAAATTTAAAAGAACTCAGGAAGCAGTATGGGGTGACCTTATTAAAGCATCTAAGGAATCTAACTCAAGGAAATTCTGGGAGATAATGCGGCGCCTTCCAAAAGGGGGGTGGGCAAGGCTGCAGAGTCTTTCAGCAGAGGTATGGCAGGTCTTTTATGAGAAGTTGTTTGCCAGGTCTGGATTGGGCCCTCTGGCTTTGGAGATTGCTCCAGAGGACAGATTTCAGAAGTGGCATCCGGTATCGGTTGAGGAAGTGGTGCTCCTAATCAGATCCTTAAAATCTAGGAAAGCTCCTGGTCCGGATTATATAACACCGGAGCTTCTGAAGAGTGATCCAATGTGTTGGGTGGAGATATTAGCCCCCTTATTCACTTATATAAATGAATTTGGTATTCTCCCGCGGTCTTGGTTGACAAGCACGGTAATCCCCATTTATAAAAAATGGGATCCAACAAATCCGAGTAACTATCGACCGATAAATTTGCTGAGCATCATAGCTAAATTATATACTCGTTTTTTGCTGATCAAATTACAACAATGAATAGCACATCAGGAATGAATTGAACCTAAACAGATTGGCTTCTGCAAAGGAGCCGCAACCTTAGATCATATATTTGTGCTGGCTGCCTTGATTAATAGGTCTATTTCTAGGCGGGAGTCCCTTTTTCTGTGTTTTGTCGATTTGCAGAAAGCATTTGACTCCATATGTAGGGAGCGTCTTTGGTCTAAGCTCCAGGCCTTGGATATAGAACCGAGGTTGTTGTTTCTTATAATTAAGTTGCACTCAGGGAACTCCCTACATGTAAGGGTCAATTCTTATGGGGCACTTTCCGATTCTGTTCCGATTAAATCGGGCATTAGGCAGGACAGCTTGCTGGCCTCTGTCCTTTTCAGCCTTTATATAAACAATGTGGTCTGCTATATGAAGGCGCAAAATACACATCCTCCCAAAATCGGTGAACATCAAATATCATTATTATTATACGCAGACGACACCGTATTAATTTCTCAAACATTGGTTGGGATGAGATGCGCAATGGCAGCCTTTGGAGAATATTGCCAGGCAGAGCTTCTGACAATAAATTTTGCTAAAACAAAAGTTTTAGTTGTGGGGCCTGGAAGAACACATAAAAACCATTGTTGGGTTATAAAGGATAATCAAATAGAGCAAGTAAAGGTATTTAAATACCTTGGTGTGTTAATTGCCGCCAATGGTGGATGGAGGAGTCGTCATGAAGCTGCGTGTGGACAGGCAAAGAAAGCGGTAGCTGCCATTATGAAATTTTATTTTGGCATGGGGAGGGCGACTTGTCCTACCGGCTTTGCGACTCTTTAGGGCCAGAGTGATCAGTCAGCTTTTGTACGCATTTCCGGTATGGGGTCTGTTATCTTTTGACCTCCTGGAGACCCTCCAAAATAAGTTCTTGTGGTCGGTTCTGGGGGCTCCCCAGGGGACTCCACAGACTCTTCTTCGATCAGAGACATTTGTAGTCCCTCTTAAAGACATTTGTAGTCCCTCATTTGTAGTCTACTCTGTCATTCTTAAATTTTTGGCTCAGGAAAGTGCTATTCCCTTGCCCCAATGAACTACTGGTGAATGCTGCAGTTGTTGTGGGACTGGGGGTTAATTGGATAGAAAAAGCAAAGCAAGAGGTTGCTAAGCTGGGATTTTCCTTTACGAACCTGGAAGGCTTGGGCTGGACGGCTTGTAAAAATCTGATTAAAAAGCGGATTTGGGATCAAGCTGCCCAAACTAAAAACGCCCTGAGAGAGGCCCAGAGGATATCTCCCTACTACAATTCCTATTATACCTTTTTTGCTTTTCAGAGGCCTAACCAGTATTATCTTTTTGAATGGCAGGATGCTAGGCGCTACGCTTTCTTTCGCATGAGGGCAAACGTATTTCCGTCTGCGGCCCTAGAGGGGCATTATGCGAGAGTTCCGTGGGAACAACGAGTTTGCCTCATGTGTCAGTCAAGGGAAGTAGATACCCCATAACGTATCATTCTGTATTGCCCTGCCCTTGATGGCCCAAGATATAAGTACCTGGGAGGATACCTCAGGGAGGGAGGTCCTCCCGAGAGAGTATTAAGGCGATTATTTCAACCCATTGATTCAGACCTATCCAGGGCAGTGGCCAAATTCTGCTGGGCAGTTATCCGAATTAGGAGGATGCAATTGGATTCCTAGGAGAGTTAGATGGTGGAAGGTTGGACAAATTAACTGTGGTTAGGCATGGGTATGATTATGTATTTTAGGTGTACAGTTAATAAGTGTGTGGAATTTTATTTTTGTACTTTATGGCTTTATTTATAAATAATTGTTATGGCTTTGGCTAAACAATAAAGTTTATATATATATATACAACGGAAAGCGGTGGAAGAGGAGAGGGGTCAATTGGCATAGTAAGGTATCATACCAATGCTGGTCTAAAATATCCTGTTGTACAACAGTCTGAAGGGGGTTCTTACCCCCCTGGGAGTTGATAAATTCCCCAAACATCTTCCTTACCTCTGGGCCCCATCTCCGCCTAACTAAGACTCCCTCCTCAAGGGGCCATGGGGTCCCTTCCCTTGTCATCTGGGCACCCCTTTCCCATCCTCTTGGACTCCCTAGTTCCAACAGAATTGGAAAATGACTAGTGTCTAATCTTGGGATAACTTCCATTCTAATAATATACCCAAAGCCTTCCAAAGAGGATAGGAAGTAGTCAATCACGCTAGATCCACAAACCCCATGGTGGGTGAAATTCCCTTCCAGGCCTCACACTCTCTGTCTGCCCCCTAGGTACTGGTGAAGGTTTAGGAGCCGAGAGTAGTAGACAAATGTTGTTGGATAGTAGACAAATGCTGTTCTCCACCTAGATGAATTACTATTAGGCAAAGGTCTAATTAAAAAGGAAATAGCCCTCTGAATCAACCTTGGCCTCTTACTTTGAAGGATCCCTATACCTGGCTTTTGAGAATCCACTGGTCTACTAGAAGACCTAATAAAGGTTCTCTTAGATCTGCTCAGCCCCCTGTCCTGCTCCAACACCAACGGGTGGGGATCTACTGGGGAGGACTGTTGTGCTAGCTCAGCCCCTGATTTAGATCTGCACAGGTCCGGCCCTGCTATATTTAAGAGGTCCTGTTCCATTTTCTCCCCCCTTAGTTCCTGAAGATACTCCCCAACCAATGTCCATTGCTCTTTCAGTTCCTTCAACATGTCCATTATCTGTGACACCTGAGTTGACAAATTTTGCACTAGGTCTGCCATACCGAGAGTCTGCTTCCTCTCAAACTCTGTACAAGTAACATCCCCAAGATCCATAGAGTCAGACCGGCCCTTACAAGCGAGTTCCATCCCATCCGTTAAACCCAGAGGGGTCAAAGAAATTAAACCATCCCCTTCAGCTACCGCCTGGGCAGAAGACAGTGTATATGGCAACTTCTGAGCCTTCCCCCTGATGTGGAACCGCGAGGCGGGAACAAAGTCTTCCAGTCTCCGCTGCCCTGCTTGCCGGGTAAACGGCTCTTTACCAGTACCTGTGCGCTTCCGGGTCATCATAACCCTCGGCCAATTCCGGTAGGAGCACCGTGATCTTCTCACGCACCAGGACCAAGGAAACCCCAATCTAGGCAGAAAACGCAGGTAAAGCAGCAGAGGCCCTCACCCCTCACGCTGCCCTGTCACCACTGAAGTCACGCCGGCCTGCTCCAAAGTGTCCCGCTGGAAGGCCCATGGCTCAGGCACCTGTGCCAATCAGCTCAACCTTTCTCTTCCTCTGTTTATTCTTATAGTTGAGGCCTTTCTGAGGCCTAGCAGTCTATGAAGCCTGGGAGATTAGTTGCTCTTTGGTTGGCTTTTAGGTAGAGCTGAGTGGGCTTCTGAGCCCCATGGACAGCTGCTCCGTAGAAAGTCTGCTCCCTTCAGCTGCCTTCTGCAACTGCCCCCGCCCAGGCAAGCTTCCCAGCTCCCAGCCTGGCTTCCCTCACCAGTCTGCTAGCTGCTGTGGAGCCATCTCTAGCACTTCCTGCTGCCCAACTCAATTCTTCTTTAACATTATAGTTTTCACATTCAATTATTTTCCAGTATTGTATGTTCTATAATTTACAAAGTAAATACTAAATTGTCAACAAAATAATAATTGAGACCTGAAATATAAGTATAAATTCAGAAAATGTAAAATCAGTTGAGATTGTTTAATAAAAGCTACTATCTAATTACATTTTATTTTAAAGCATGTCATGATGTAACTTGTAATGTATTAGGTGTCAGAAATATTTATCAGCTTACTGAACAAACTTTAACACTGGCATAAGGGGGCGGCATATAAATGCAATAAAATAAAATAAAATAAAATAAATAAATAAATAACACAGAATGCACTCGTGAACTGTTTGAAACTGATAAGTAATAGAGCACCTCCTAATGATTGGATAGCTTGAATATATTTTGCAGTAGTTGACACTTCAGTTGTCTTTAATTGTGATGACTACGATGTGTCAGAAAATTTCTGCCAGAAAGATATGTCAGCAACAACAACAAAAAAGAAAACCTTTGCCGAATTTGTACAACTTTGATATCTTAAATTTAATCTACAACTAGTTACAACCGACTTTGGTAAAGCATAAACTATTAAAAATTGTGTTTTAAGAATTACACCACTACTGAGTTTCCTTTTGTGTATCTATACAATTTATCTTTTTAATATTTTCCACTAGTTCGTTTTAATTGTAATAATCTATAGAGATTTCTCTTGTGTTGATGGCTCAGTTTCTGCATTTCCAGTCCTCAAACTGGTTCAGTAAGTTCTTTTCTGACTACTAAATATTTTATGTATTATAGTTTAAATGAATAACCATTTTTGAACAAATACATGAACATACATATATTTTGTACATCATAGATATGCTGTAGATTTGCAAGCAATTTATAGGAATTGGCTACTGCGTACAAGCTCTGAATGCAGTTACCAGTTTAAGTGGTACTTTGGTCCATATCAAGGGTTAAATTCATTTGAACTCCAGACTCAAAATACTAGATATTCACTAGTTTGCAGTGAAAAGGTATAGCGTAGTTTCTTTTTCTTTTTTTGAATGAACTGCTTGTGTTCTTGGGGCAATATATAAACTGTCACAGCATGAAATCAATTTTCTGCCTTGATTCATCCCAAATCTGAGATTTCTAGCACATTAGTATTGCAATTAGAAACATTAACAGCAGACGGTATCATAAAAACACACTCTGCTCCTTGACAATTTAGTTTATTTCTCCATGTGCAGACCAGCTCATAGGAATCCGAGAGAAGAGACTTGAAACTGCAATCCACTAATAAATTTATCAACTCAAACTTAAGAGCAATGAAAAGTCTATTTTTTCTCACTCTCCATGGCCATGCTGCTAAAACAGATTATTCATGCTTACTTGATTCAGGTGGACTTTTTGCAAGCTTCCCCACTAGGCCTGGGAATGTGGTACATTGAGGCCTATTCATAGGCTTCTGACATAGACCAAGCTTTCATTGCGTGGTGTTTTATTATAGCCAAATCCTAGTCTCCACCCAGTTTGTAGGCACTGTGTTCATTCTTTTGAATCAAGAAAGGTTATCACCTACCTTAATCCATGCAGCAGTGTGGATTAAGGACACCAATGTGCCCCAGGATTCTCAAAGAGGATCCTGGAAACTTCTTGTTTCTTCTTTTTTGCTGTCTTTACTAAACTCTATTGGGGCCTCAGTGAGGATTTGCATCTGAAATGGGCAACCTGGAGCTTTTCTCAATGAAGACATCAGATCAAAGTTCAGTTAGTCAAGGCCTTTCTTAAACATTAAGGGGGCTTGGATGTACACAATAAAAAGATGAGCTCTGACAGAGATTGCAGTAAAAACATTCTGATCTGTAATCCGGATAAAGGATAGATTATAGGGCAAAGAACAGTCCTTGTTTAAATTGCTTTCAGAACCCTCAAGCTAAATAACTTTGCACTTTGCTTTTTTTAAAAAACAAAACAACAATAATATGAATATTTTAATGTGATTGTTACTTGTTGGTGGGATTTTATGTTTTAATACAGCATGTCGTTGGTGATAACTGAAGTAGAAGTTTTAGAGAGATGACAGTTTCCTTATAAGTAATAAATACTTCATATTTTACAATGTAGAATAAGAAACTAATCTGTCCCTTCAACACTAAAGAAATTTAGCATATTTTATTTTAGTAACAGCATGGTTCTGTTTCATTTCCCTGTTCTTAATAAAATTACTTTCTATTTTCTGACAACTAACAAAGCCTACTGTGCATAATATCTTTCAGACATTAATCTACTGCTCCCTACTTAAAAAATCAGATTGTTTTAATTAATCTGCCCTTTTTACTTTTTTATTTTTAAGAATTTGAAATACAAATTAACATTAAAAATGCCTGTCAATACTGCTCTCAGTAAAGTGACTAAACATCTTTCTGCTCAGCTGTTTCTATGCAAATTCAAAATCATATTCTGTTTAATCTGTAAGTTTTAACTGCTACTGTGGCATTGGGAGTAGAATGTTACAATGCTTAAAATCAAGTCAGTATTTTTCTGTATTAAATTTTGAACATACATACTTCAAAACTGTCTGACTGGCGCCTTGGGCTACCTACATCATCACATTTTCACATATATACGTTGATCAATTCTGTTGTGATTGGCACTAATCAGAGACTTTTACACGTTTGCTGTTGTGCCAGTGAAAGTTCATGTATTGTAAGGGAAAGGTGTGTAACTGGGTATCCTGTTTTATCTGAAACAAAGACATGCTGCTGGCAAGCCAATCATGAATGTAAAGATTGGTTTGGTTGATTGGGGAATCATTTCATTGCCAGAAGGAGGCTAGGTGCAGTCTGACTCATGGGTTGGACAGAAGCAAGTCTTGACCCCTTTGTAGTTGGTGGTAAAGTTAGTACAGACTACTGGGGTGTGTGTGTGTGTGGGGGGGGATTTGCCAGGGCTCAACCTTGTGTGATGGGGTTGGGACTTCTCCGCACCACTCTAGCTTGAATGTGAGAAGTAAGGAAGGGAGATGGGGAGGGGAGGGAAGAAAGGAAGGGAAGGGGGGCTGAGCACCAGGAATTGTTCCCAGTAGGAATGTGAAACCCAAAATGTGAAAGACCAAGAAAAGGCCAATATTAGCCATTCCAGGGTTGGAAACAAAGCCAGAGAAGCCCTGGATGGTTTATTTGGCTTTCATTAATGATTTTCCTCCTCACCCTCTGTACTGGTTGTCGTTTAGATTTAATCACAAGAACGCCTGTTTTATGTTCAGCTGCAGCGAGGTGAGGTGGTCCAGTGGTTGGGTTTCTAGCTGGAGACTAGAGTTTATTTCTCTGATCTGACAAGCTCTGGACTGGGAGGTGTGGTTTCTGGGGAAGGAGGCATGGCTTCAGATGGCTTAGGCCTTGGCAATTAACATTTTTACAAATTAAGCACTGTCCTCAACGTATGAATCTGACAGCCAGATAGGATTGTGTTGGTGCATAGGGGAGATAATCTATTGAGTAAACTGTCTCCTTCCAGATACACATCATGTTTAGAATATGGTTGTCATGTATTATTTTTTTATTTAAGCTTCTTTCCCATCCTTCTCTTTAAAAGGCTCAGGGAGACTTTCAAAAATGGTATATAATCAGAACATGAAAACATAGGCTGTTCTTACACGGATGCCTCCCCCTCTTGCTCAGTGTTCCAGCGGACGTGTGGGGGGGCATCCATATAAATGGCCAGTGTGGGGGGAATGGCAGCGGGTGTGCACCCGTGTAAACACCACGGGTGGCGGCTGTTTGTGCGTACTCCAGACGCACACCCACCTACATGCATCACCCACCCATGGGCCCCTCCGGAAAACCGGAGGAGGCCCCGTGGGTGGAGGTGTGTGTGTGTCCGTGTAACTGGACACACACACACCTCCACCCACTGCAGCCAAACACCCGTCCCCCCCACCCACTTCCGTCTGTGTAAAAACAGTCATATATAAAAACGTTTAAAAATGGAAACATTAAAATACAAACAGCCCCACCAAACCGCCCAGACCACCCACAACCCTCCACAAGACCCACCCAGTACCACCTTCCCATTCCCCATGTCCAACCCCTGTCACACCCCTGCCCCAAACCCATCATCCTACCCTCATCCCCTGTCTCTGCCCGCCAAATGCCTTTTCAAACAGAAATGTCTTACACCACCTCCGGAAGATGCCCAGGCTCGAGCCCAAAGGAACCTCTGGGGGAAGGGAGTTCCACAGCATTGGGGCAACAACTGAGAACACCTTCCTGCAAGCCCTTGTTGTACAAACACAACTAATAGATAGTACGCACAGGGAGGCGGTCCCAGCCGATTGCAGGAGCCGCAGTAAGACATGGAAGGACAGGCAATCTTTCAGATATGTAAGTTCCAAGCATAAGAGAAACAAGAGACAAAGTTGTTACGATGATACCTTTTACTAGACCAACTAATGTTGGTGTGACTATGCACACTTTTAAGTTTTCTATGGCTCTTGTTCAAGCAGGACTAAAGAAGCTAGAGATCAACCTGAGCTAAATTATTATTATTATTATTTTATTACATAGCGCCAGCAGTGTACCTGGAGCCTTAGAAAGTAATTGAATAGACACAGGCCCTGCCCTAGGGCTTACAATCTGAGAGATGGGGGTGGGGTAGGAGACAAAGGAAGGGGAACAGAGGGAGAGACAAGGAGTGTAACATTCACGAGGATGCGTGGTCCCAGGTGCACGCGCTTGGTTTGGTTACATCGAGAATGATGGCTGGTTGGTCCATGTGGTGAGGATATGAGTACACAGACCTTAGGTAACATTGTACTGGATGGCGGATATCAGCAGGAGTTAGGTGAGGGGAGCGAGGAGTCAGGAAGGGCAGAGCGGAAGAGGTGGGTCTTGAGGAGGGATCTGAAGGTACGAAGGGAAGGGGTGAGGGGGATGTGGGGAGGGAGGGAGTTCCAGGCATTGGGGGCAGCTAGGGAGAAGGAATGAAGGCAGTTAGGGGAGCAGGGGAGGTGTGGGAGGGCGAGAGAGGGGACAGAGGAGGAGCGGAGTTCACCGACTGAAGTACGGAGGGAAATTCGCGCAGAGAGGTAGGGGGGAGCAAGGTTGTGAAGAGCTTTATAGGTGAAGACTAGGCACTTGTGCAGGATTCGTTCAGGAAGGGGGAGCCAGTGAAGAGAGGAGAGAAGGGCCTGCACGTCGTCGAAGCGATGGGCAAGGTGGATGACCCTGGCAGCAGAGTTTTGGACGGAGATAAGGGGAGAAAGGTGAGAGCGGGGGAAGCCAGTGAGAAGGAGCTTACGGGAATCGAGGCGAGAGATGACCAGGGCATGAACAAGGGTTTTGGCAGAGGAGACGGAGAGAAAAGGGCAAATCTTAGCAATGTTATGGAGGCAGAAGCGACAGGATTTGGCAACAGAGTCGATGTAGGGTTTAAAAGAAAGGGGTGAGTCAAAGATGAAGCCTAAGCTATGGGCTTGGGGGATGGGAAGGATGGTGACCCCCATCGATGAAGATCAACAGGGAAGAGGGAGAGGAAGGATGAGGGAGAAAGATAAGTTCAATTTTAGCCATGTTGAGTTTGAGTTGATGTTGAGACATCCACGTAGAGATGTCAGAGAGACAGCTGGTGAGGCGAGCTTGAATAGAGGGAGTAGAGAGATAAGAGTTGAGTGTCATCAGCGTAGCAGTGGCGGCTCCCCCTGAGGAAGTTTGGGGCAGTGCCCCCGAAAGCACTGCGAACCCACTGCACCGCTTATGACAGTTACAGCAGCCTCTGAACTGGTGCAGAGGCTGCTGTAGCTGTCGCTGTGTTGTTCTTCTCCCTTCGTGGACCCACCCACTCCACTGGGAGTGGGTCCCCGAAGGGACAAAAAGGCTGACCAGCTCAGCTGCCCAAACAGCGTTTTCCTATGGAGGAAGGGGCTAGCCTTTCCATTGCGCTCAATGGGCGCAATGGAAGATCTCGCCAGGGTGGTTGCGCTGACCGCTCTGGCGAGATAGCTTGGTCGGGGGACTGAGGCAGGAAGCAGCGTGCATGCACGCTCCTCCCTGCTCAGTCTGAAAGTGCCACGCGCCTTCCGGTTCCTGCTGCCACTTCCCTGCCTGCGCTGCTGCCATTGCTGCTCCCCCCCATTCACTGCTCAGAGCACGGGGAGGGGAGGGAGCGGCAAGGTAGCAGGAAGCAACGTGGACTCTGGACTGGTTGTTTTTTAAAAAATTGCCCGCGCATCCTGCCACGTGGGCAATTTAAAAAAAATCCTAAACTCCCCCCCGCCGCCTAGCCTGGGAACGCCACCGGGCGGAGAACTAGGAGCCTGTCTTTCTCGGAGGAGCTGAGCTTGCAGCCTTGCTCTCTAGCCCGGGTAGTCCCCGGGCTAGAGAGCAAGCTCAGCTCCTCTGAGAAAGACAGGGCGGGGAGAGAAGGGAAAGGGATCCTCTCCTCTGGGGCGAATAGGGAGGTTGGAGAGTCAGACGCTGCCAGTATGGGCAGTCACAGCCCAGCTGTCAGATCTGCTCTCTGGGTCCCCCCTCCCTTGGATGCAGGAAGCGCCTCCACCTGGGGCTCCCACTGTTGGGTCAGTCTGAAGGGCCTTTTCCAGGAGCAGCCAGAGCAGGTAAGACAGATCCCTCCCTCCCCCACCCTGTACCCGATCTCCCCCCCCATCCCCCCTCACCCTGCATACTACCCCCCCAGTGGGGGGGATGCAGGGTGAGGGGGGATGGGTGGAGGGGCCCCCAGGCTTTTTTCCCCCACCCCGCACCCACCCCATGGCTGTTTTCCCCCCCCACCTCGCACCCCCTCCTAGGCTGTTTCCCCCCACCCACCCTGCATCCTCCTCCCCCTAGGCTGTTGATCTTAGGAAGTTAGGTGTGTTCACAATGCTGGAAATTTTGTGCTTTTGGGTTTGTACATTATTTTTTTTAAGCTTTTAGCGAGAACCTGTTTTATTTATTTATTTGTTGCATTTATACCCTGCCCCATCCTGAACCCAGTTCAGGGCGGCTTACAATCATAAAATACCATAAAACAATCCCGTACCTAAAATAACATATATAAACATATAAAACACATATAAAACAGGGCCTGGGACATAAATTTCTAGGGGTAGGGGGAATAAAAAATCAACTACCCACCCCCCTCCCCAAAGGCCTGGGCGAACAACCAGGTCTTGCATCTTCGCCAAAATACTAAAAGGCTTGGGGCCAGGCGGGCCTCCTCCAGCAGGGAGTTCCAAAGACGCAGCCCGGCCACCGAGAATGCCCTCTCCATTGTGGCCCCCCGCTTAACGCTGTTGAGAGGCACACATGCAAAACCTGATTGTGAAATATCACGTGTGCCGAAATGTGTGGCAGTACCCACTGCTTTGCCTGCAGTTGCCCTGGGATGGCTGTTTATATTTCCATAGGCATTAAGCATCATTGCCTGTACAATTCTACACCGTCAGTACTGGATAACCTTTTCCTGTTCTTGGATAGCCAGGGTTTAAACCATTCTAGATTACCATTTATTCCTCTATCACCTTTCAGAAATGTTTTGGCTCAGTCTTTTTTTGGTATGTTTTATTCCTTTATTTAACAAAAGGCTAAAAAATGTTGTATTGCATTAACTAGGATATTTTAATATGAAACCTGAGTAATATAAAGCTACAGTAATGATGAGGGACATCATTTTGAGTTGTTACATTTTATTTCAAGACTTTGTCAGTTTTTTTCTCTAATTTACTAATACATTATATAGAACATACAACGTGCCAAATTGGGTCAGATCAGTGTTCCTTCCAGCCCAACATCCTGTCTAGAGCTGAAATGAGAAGTGAATTTATTACCTGGGAGTAATATCCACGTTTTTTGGTAGCTGACCATATACCTGCAATGGCAAACGAATACTTGCCTACCTGTTTGGAGTTTCAAGTGTGTGTGTGTGTGTATATATATAAGTAAATGCCCACTAAGGGAAGCATTGAACCTAGGGCCCTTGGCACAGCTGACCCAAAGTCGAGCAGCTGAACCACACCAGAAAAGCCCTTTCAAGGCACTAACTGTAAACGTTATATGACCAATATACAGTGCCCATCCTCATGAGAAAGGTATATAGGAGCAGTTAGCAGTTGCACTGGTAGCTCTCCTGGTACAGCTTTTGAAAGGAAATGGAAAGGCCGGACTTCTTATAGGGAACAAAACTGTATGGAAACATCAAAGAATCCACCATTGGGGAAATAGAATAGGGTACAGGAGACTTTATAAGTCAAAGGTTCAACTCTGGACTGTGTGGTAAGCTGAAGGTGTGAGTTCTTGTATTTATAAGTTTACTTTGGGAAACTATAATACAGCGTTTGCGTCCTATGTGGTGGATTCTCTGATGTTTCCATACAGTTTCTTTGCCTATAGAGCCTTGAAACTGGAGCTCCAGCCTTTTTGTTATTCGATGAAACTTAAAATCATACTTAATTGAAAAAAAATCAGTTTTGGGGGGCGAGGGGGAAGTAATGTAATTTATGTTTTACTCAGTTATTTAATTATAATGGGCTGTCTTCACAGGTGAATCTAACAACTTCTTCAAGGTTTGGCCACTATTATGATGTGTCAAAAACAATGTCTTCTGACCTTCTGCAGTCTGTAAAATGGCACCGTTTTTTCCTTCCTGAAGAAACCTCTTTGCATCCTAAAATAAAATCCTGGTAAGTTCTTATCTGGTACATCTTGAATTATTTGCATGCAAATTAACGATTGTGTGGTTCAAAAGTGCCTAAGACATTTAAGACCACAAACCCAGGTGAAATTAAGTACAATTTCAAAGTATTCAATCAAGAAGGCATATAACATAGAATATGATTGATTTTACTCTCATCAGGGATAGTTCAGTACCTTACAATGGAAGTTCATAACAAATGTAAATCTATATCAGTTTGATTTTAAGTACATCATTCAGTGGCTCTGTTCATTCTTGCCAAGGGAGGTGTGGATGGACAGAACCAGATGTGTGAATCTTCTCTTCAACAGTCTTCACTTTGAGCTGTCCTGCCATCTCCCTAATGCAAGAATACCATTGGCACTCTGAGGGGAGCCTTTAAAGGCATAGGGTTCTTCTTTGAGGATCTCTGCGATTCTCACTCTTGGGATTCACTCCCTGCTCCGCAGGCACCAGAAAACCTTTTTGTCAGCAGTATCCAGGCAGAATTTGCCTGGAAAAGACTAAGACATGGTGAGGGCTCCGCCCCTCCAGCCCCCATCCCGTCCCGACAAAAGTGCTGGCTCCCGTCACGTGGGACGGGATGGTATAAATAGGGGGAGGAGCCCTCGCCGCCTCAGTTCCTTCCAACCGCGTGGCGTTGGAAGACCTTTCAACGCTAGTCAGTGTTGGTCAGTAGTAGAAGAATAAAGAGAAGAAAAAGTGAGTGCAGCCCTTGCCTCATCCCCCAGGCACGAATTGCCCTTCGGGGACACTGGGAATGCCCAAACAGCCGGGCTTTAAGAGGTGCAACTCCTGCCCCACTACACTGTCTGTCAGCAATCAGCACACCCGCTGTTTGGCCTGCCTGGGCGAGGCACATAACACTTAGATTTGTAAAGCCTGCTGGGTGCTGTCTAATAGGGCCAAGAGGGCCAGGGCGCTGAGCCTGCAGGACATGCTCACCAAAAGAGTTTTGGAGGGTGGAGAAGAGGGGCCTCTTAGGCTTCCCACCCAGCACTCTCCGTCGCCGATGGAGCAGAGAGCACCGACGGAACTGGCTCAGCCTGGCTCCGAGGGAGCCGTGATGGCTCCGAGACCTGTGGTACCGTCCACACCGAGAGAGAGCCCCCGAGCACCCGGGGCCGCACACCCAGTAGAGGGTGGTACGATCACCCGCACTCCGAATCCCACCCGTTTGTCGGAACGGGGGGCCAAACGCGCAGAAGGGGAGAAAAAGAAAATGAAGAAGGGTTCCAAGGAGCTGCCGGAACGATCGGATACAGGGGATGCGGCCGCTCCCCAGATGCTACAAGTGCGGTGTGACCGGCCTCCGTCGGGACCGACGGCTATAGCACCTCAAGCGCTCCCTCCATCCCAGGCGGCACCGCCTGCACCAACGGTTCCACCACTTCTACTTACCCTCCCAATACCCATTGAAGCGCGATCCCAGGTGCACAGACGGTACCGATCGAGGTCCAGATCGCCACGGTACCGGGACAAATGCGGCACCCCGCTACGCTTCCATAGGGAACGGAGATCCAGATCACCATGTTCCTGTTGTTCCCCCTACAATCCTAGGGATAGACATCTTGAGTATTCATACTCGCAGGTATACCGTTACCGGTCCTGCAGCCCCTTGCCCTACATGCATCAGACTGACTTGGACGCCTTAACCCGTTCCAGGCTGGAACATCCGTATGTGCGACACGCACCCCCACCAAAGGCGGCACCGACGGCGACGAACTCTCGCCCACCACCATCGGACTCAGGATCGGTACTGATGCAGGCAGTTTCTGGGGCACCAGTCACCGAACATAGAGTGTTGGAACCGCTCGCGATGATGCAAACTCAGCAGCAGGGAGAAAGGTTAGCACCCTCCGGGGCCACAGATCTTCTGACTTCATTGCTGGGAGACCAGAGAGAGGAGATGGGACAGACGGTACTGACGGTACCGAGACCAGCTACTATAGCTTCTTCGGGGAGATAGGAGGAGGAAGACGACGACAAATTCCCCCCTCCACCTGATGCTATATCGGACCAGAACCCTTCCCTCCCCACCGAGGATGCTAAAGTTTTCCACGGGATGCTGAGGAGAATAGCTACTTCCCTCCCCAAACTGCCCACTAGAGTGGTCAAGAAATCCCAGACTGGGCCCATATTTGGGATCTTAGGGGCAGGCGAGTCGGGACACATAATGCTACCTATGCTGGAGCAGTTACTGGAACCTGCCTCTACTATATGGACCAAACCCGCCTCTGTGACTCTCACTAATAAATTGGTGGACTCGCTCTATGCAGTCCCCAAGGAAGGGGCACAGATATTCCATAAGCACCCGCCCCCCAACTCCTTAGTGATAGCGGCAGCATCTCTGAAGCCTAGAGTGGGAGGGGTGCAGACTTCCCCTTCAGATAGGGAGGGAAGGAGGCTAGACGTCTTAGGACGAAAGATGTTTTCCTCAGTTTCCCTAACTTTTAGGATAGCAAATTATGCATCGGCAATGTGTGGCTACCAACACTGGCTGTGGTCCCAGCTCAGCAGCACCACAGACCCTAACCACATTGCAGCTTTTACAAAAGGAAGGGTTACAAATGGCACAATTCCAACTGACAGCGAACATGCACATAGCAGATGCTAATGCCAGAGGCATGGCTTCCGCTATAGCGCTGCGCAGACACGCATGGCTTCGCTCCACGGCGTTAACTCAGGAAAACAAAGCCAGAATAGAAGACCTGCCATTTGACTGCGAAGGGCTCTTCGCCGCATCTACGGATGACACTCTGAAAAAAATCAAAGAGATGAATCAGACAGCAAGGTCTACAAGGGTGATACGTGCCACCCGTAAAAGACCCTACTCCACTCAGAGCACCTACTACTTCTCACCCAGGTGGGCTGCTTATACTTCATACAATTACAACATGGGAAAGCAGACTCAACAGCAGGGCACATCACAGTAGCACCAGTTGCAAGGGCCTCAACAATGCAAAGCCTTCAATAGACAAAGAGGCAGGGGCAAACCATCCCCTAATTCATCATCAGGACAACAATCTAAGTCCCGCTTTTAGCGAGAACCTGATCAAGGGAGTGTAGGAGGACAGTCCCTCCTTTCATGATCGCCTGCTACCTTTCCTACCCCAATGGGAAGCTATTTCTTCTGACCGATGGGTCAGGGAGATCGTACAGTTTGGCTATGCCATCCAGTTTCAACAACTTCCCCCCCCCTCTCCCCGCCCCCTCTAGGGGCTCTCCCGCCCTCAACTCAAATACTAGTTGAAGTACGAAAATTGCTTCAGAAGGGAGCTATTGAGCCTGTTCCCATATCGCAATTCAATACAGGCTTCTATTTAAAATTATTTGTGGTTCCTAAAAAAGACAAGGGGTTCTACTTTTGACCTATTCTAGACCTCAGACAGCTCAATAAATTTGTTCAGACACTTAAATTCCGTATGATTTCCCTTCCCATTATTTTTATGGGATTACAGCAGGATGACTGGTTAGCCTCCCTTGATCTGCAGGATGCATATTTCCATATTTCTATACAACCCGCTCACCGCAAATACTTAGTTTTGTTGCAGGAAAATATCATTTTCAGTACTTGTTATTGTTTATGGCCAAGGCGAGAGCTAGTGCCATTAATAAATTTTATTCATTCATTCATTTTCAGTACAAGGTGCTCCCATTCGGACTATCGATGGCTCCAAGAGTCTTCACCAAATGTGTCACAGTGGTAGCTGCCCATCTCCGGCGCCAGGGAATAAGGATCTTCCCCTATCTGGACAACTGGTTAATAGCAGCGGCATCGCAAAAAGCCCTGCACGAACACTTAAAAATGACAATAGGGTTACTCAGCGACTTAGGCTTCCTGATCAACCTCCCCAAATCACACCTATGCCCTGGTCAACGTCTACCGTTTATAGGGGCGATACTGGACACCTGTCAAGCAAGGGCATTTCTACCAACAGACAGGTTCTTAGCCATAAGAAAAGCCCTGGAAGGGCTCCTAGCACAGCCAACAAGGTCAGTCCGCTATTTTCTTCATCTGCAGGGACTCATGGCATCCACCACCATGGTGACGCCTTATGCTCGTCTCCACATCAGACCACTACAACAATGGCTGGCTCGCAATTTTACCCCTTCGATACAGCCGCTCAACATGAAGTTGACACTACCTCCAGGGGTCCACAACAGCTTACGATGGTGGGGAGATGCCGAACAAGTCCTCAAAGGGATGCCCTTCGACCTTCCAGATATCCATGCATCCATTACGTCAGACGCTTCTCTGACGGGTCCATGAACACCAAAGTCCTGTAGAATATATTCATGGAGTGGGGGACGCTGGTGATAGACCTATTCACGTCCCAGAACAATGCGAAACTGCCACAATACTGCAGCCATGCGGGAGCAGGCCCAGACTCAATCTCGGACGTCTTTGCAATATCCTGGCACGGGAACTTCCTCTATGCTTTTCCTCTGATCCACTACTACACAGAGTACTGGGCAAGGCCAGGACAGACAAGGTTCACATGATCCTGATCACACCCTATTGGCCCCGCCAAACGTGGTTCCAAACGTTGCAGATGATAACATCAGAGGTAAAGGTCCTACCTCTTATGCTGGACCTGCTGTCACGAGAGCGAGGAACGATTCTGCACCACAACTTACAGATGCTCCACCTTTCCACTTGGCTAATTCTGCTCTCATAAGAGATGCACCACCTGAAGTATCAGAGATCTTCCTGAACTCACGGAGATTCTCAACATGAAGGTGCTACGAGGCAAAGTGGTTGTGTTTTTCAAAGTGGTGCGATTCTCAGTCTATTTCCATAATCAGCCTTACTATGAACCATGTGTTCATGTACCTATTATCTTTATAGAAGTCACACCTGACCATACCTTCTATAAAGGTTCATCTAGCGGCATTGTCATCACGCCTGCAACCAGAGGGTCGAGAAACTTTGTTTTCCCATCGCTTGATGAGATCATTTTGGAAGGGATTAATGAACACTTTCCCACCGAGGTCCCAACCTACCCCCAGTGGGACTTGAATTTGGTATTATCAAAACTAATGGATGGCCCCTTTGAACCCATGTCCTCATGTACCTTGGAAATTCTAACAATTAAGACCGCTTTCTTGGTACCGATCACTTCAGCAAGAAGAGTGAGTGAACTAACTGCTCTCAGAGCTTCACCCCCTTATACTTTATTCCATAGGGACAAGGTCGACTTGAGAACTGATCCTGCCTTCATACCTAAGGTAGTCTCACCTTTTCATTTAAATCAAACTGTCTCATTACCAGTGTTTTTCCCGAAGCCCCATGCTTCTCATGCAGAACGAACACTCCATACCTTGGATGTCAAAAGAGCACTTGCTTTCTACATTGAAAGGACTAAAGATATTAGAGCCTGCGACTCCCTGTTTATTTCCTATGGAGGACAAAAAATTGGAGTCAAAATTTCTCCACAAAGACTATCTAAATGGATTACTCTTTGTATAAGGAAATGTTATGAGCTATCTCACAAGAATTCACCCCTGGGCATAAGAGCACACTCGACTAGAGCTACTGCTACAACCATTGCCAATCTGTACGGGATACCTATCTCGGACATATGCAGAGCTGCCACGTGGGCTTCGGCACATACCTTTACGAAGCACTATTCCCTAGACCTCGCTGCTAGGTCGAACTCCCAGGTGGGGAAGGCAGTTCTAAACTCGCTTTTTGGTTAATATCCTCGACTCCCTCCTCCTTAGAGGTAAGGTGATAAACTGCTTATTACTCTCCCAAGAGTGAGAATCGCAGAGATCCTCGAAGATACTGCTGACAAAAAGGTTTTCCAGTGCCTGCGGAGCAGGGAGTGAATCCCAAGAGTGAGAATAAGCTGAGCTCTCTCGAAGAACAGAGTTACTGGTAAGTAACCTCTATTTACTTTGACTGCCACAGTTTCTTCAGCTGTTTGCTCACATGCTGATTTTCACGTGGAATTCTATCCCAAATGAAATCAGCAATAATGTAAGCTTCCTGCTGGGCTACATGCCCACGTTATTTTCTTTCCTGTGTTTTTCCCCTTGCAAAGTCACGTGACCTTAAGTGGTCCATTAGAGGATCTATGCTCACGTAATTTTCACCTAAGTTACATTCACATTTTAATTCACTCCATGTGCACATTCCAATTGCCCATCATACAGAACCCACCCTGCACACATTCAAATCTCACAGGATACAGAACTCACAGAAGTGTTGGAGCTGGTTTCCCTGCCCTGACATCCATGATGAAACTCAAATTAATTTGCTGCCAAATGAGTAAAGATGCATGTACAAGTTACAAAATATCACATAAGATACAAAGTAACATGAAATTATATAACATGGGCAAGCAACTTTCTTCACTGTGCTGTAAAACATACTAAGGAATTCCTCTTCACATTTATTAAGTCTTCGTAGCTTTTCCTATTTTAAAAATATAATTTAGAGTAGTTGTTATACTATTAATTCAATTAGCAGTAGGTAGTTATTGTAGGTAGTTTTTTTATTGTCACATCAGAATCAGGAATACCCCATTCCTCCACCCCCCACTTCCTTCAAGTTGTACTAAGTAGAAAATTCTAGAATGTGGCAGCAAAAAAGGAGAATTTAAGCACTGTTCATCTTGCTCAATGCTGTGACTAAGATGGCTGTGTGGCAATTACTCCACTGAGCAAGAAAAAACTGCCATACCAGACTGCAGATCCTCAAAACTCAAATGTACCGAAGGCACCCCTTTCTTTTTAGGTTTCATTTGACAAAAACAATTAGTTTTATGGTTTTTGTTGAAAACTTGTTCATTTTAGGGTGTTTTTTTTCATTTAATAAAATATTATAAAAAATAAAAAACCAAATCAGTGCGCATGTGCAAAACGGCCACAGGACCATTCTGCGCATGTCTTCCCTTTTCCAAAAGGGTGGCAACACTGCTACTGCCATTTTGGAAAAGGGTGCACATGCGCAGAATGGTCCAGTGGCCATTTTGCACATGTGCAGTGATAGATTTTTTTAAAAACTTAAAATGTGCACCAAGGCTATTTTGCACATGCTCACCCTTTCCCAAAATGGCGCCAGCAGTAGTGCCACTATTTTGGAAGATGGCACGAATGCACAAGCAGCCCTGGGTGCCCTTTTGCGCATGTGCAGGGTTTTTTTAGTTTTATTTTTTATTATTTTTAAATTAAAATAAATGAAAGCAAATGTATGTTGTTTGCTTATTCATTCATTTTGGGAACATTAGTTGAGGGTAACTAAAACCTGCTACTGGGCCTCCATTGACTTTGGGCATGATCTTCACTACTATAGCAGCATACGTGACATCAAAGAGACCAATGAGTACTGGCTGGTATTGGAGTCCTATCAGGCAGTCACCCAAGGAAAAAACAGCCAAGTCAGATTTGTTCCCACTTTCTAAACAGCCTGGGCCCCACATATCTGAGAGACTGCCTATCCTACCATGCCCAGTCGCAGCCCCTGTTGTCGGATGGGGCGCCCTGCTGTGGGATCCATCTGTTACCTTTGTCCATGGGATGGCAGTGCGCAGGGGGGCATTCTCAGTAACTGCCCCAGTTCTATGGAACTCCCTTCCTTCGGAGGTTTGCTTGAGCCCAAGTTTGACCATGTTCTGGTGGTGGTGTAAAATATTCTTGTTTGCATTTAGCAGGCGGGGATAGGGATTGGGGCTGGCTATTTGGTTGTGGGGAGGGGATAGATAAGTTTTCAGAGGGGGGTTTATGGATAGGGTTTGGGGAGGGAATTTATTTTAAGAGTTTTTATTAATTGCAAGCCACCCTGAGCCGATTTGGGAAGGGCGGCATATAAGTTTACATAAATAAATAAATAAAAATAAACAAACAAGGAAACAGGAAAGTCTAAGATTACCTCTCATAAGACACTCTCCTCCACAAAACCTAGGAAAGGCACTCATAGGAAACTTGCTCCCAGAGACACCCTACTAAATTTCTAAAGTAAGTACAGCAGTGGAAGTCTTCTACTTGAGTGTTGACACCGACATCCATAGACTTAAACATTATACTTCTTCCAACTCCTTTAGGGTTACCTTCCGAAATCATGCACAGATTTCTGCCTGTGCTTGCGACATTTTCCTTGACTTGGATTTAGTTTCCATTTCAGAACAAGTTCCCTGCGCTGATCATTCCGGAGGGGAGATGATGGCATGAAATTTAGAAGGCTGTTGGCATCTGAGAATTACTAGCACCACAGGACTAGCTTGCACTGGGGTATAACTGCCCCCACACAGACAAATCTTTGCTTTATTGATGTGCTTGTCCCAGAGCTTCATACAAATCAGACTCCTGTGTAACAGCTGCCACCCTGACACAGTGTGACACCAACCGATGCGGTGAATGTCCTGTGGTCTGTTCGAGCCACAAGTTGTGAACTAGATCTGTGCCCATCCTGGTTGGTGAAAGCCTCCAGAGAGACTTTGGGGACGGTGCTGGTGAGGGTAGTGAACACATCCCTTCGGCAGGGGAGGCTGTCACCCAGTCTCAAGGAGGCTGTGGTGCACCCCCTGCTGAAAAAGCCATCTTTGGGTGTGGACACACTCGCCAGCTACCGACCCGTCTCTAATCTTCCCTTTTTAGGGAAGGTTATTGAACGGGCAGTGGCACTGCAGCTCCAGGCACATTTGGATAGCATCGGTTTCCTTGACCCTTTTCAATCTGGGTTCTGCCCCGGCTATGGTACTGAGAAGGCGTTGGTGGCCTTGGTGGATGATCTCTGCCAGGAGATGGATGCAGGATGTTCGACCTTTTTGATCCTGCTAGATCTCTCGGCCGCTTTTGATACCGTGGACCACGGGCTGCTGTTGAGACAGCTGCGAGACTTGGGGGGTCTGGGCGGGACTGTCCTTGGATGGTTCCGCTCATTCCTCTCAGGTAGAAGCCAGCGGGTGATGCTGGGGGCTGAAACATCTATCCCCCGGGCCTTGACCTGCGGCGTTCCGCAGAGTTCGATTCTGTCTCCACTATTATTTAACGTGTATATGCAGCCCCTGGGGGAGATCATGAGAGGGTTCGGGGTGCATTGTCCACCAATATGCTGATGAAACTCAGCTGTACCTTTCGTTTTCAACTGACCCAGGTCCTGCTGTCTCGTTACTTTCCCTGTGTTTGGAGGCTGTGGCGGATTGGATGCGGCAGAGCAGACTGAAGCTCAATCCTGATAAGATGTAGGTGATGGTGGTGGGAAGGGCGGGGGAGGTGCTGGCCCCCCTGATGGGGGGGGTTCGCCCTCCTGTTGCTCTTCAGGTTCGGAGTCTGGGGGTGGTTTGGGATTCGGGCCTCCGTCTGGATCAGCAGGTGGAGGCGGTGGCTAAAGCTGCCATTCGCCAGCTGTATCTGGTACAGAGGTTTCGACCTTACCTCTCTGGGCCCGATCTGGCCACTCTCGTCCATGCCTTCATCACCTCGAGGCTAGACTACTGCAACGCGCTCTACGTGGGGCTTCCAACGTTTCTGGTTTGGAGGCTGCAGCTAGTGCAGAATGCGGCGGCCCATCTCCTGACAGGGACAGGGCAGCGTGAGTACATAACACCGGTGCTCCGCGCTCTGCACTGGCTGCCTATAGCATACCAAGCCAGATTCAAGGTGTTAGTATTAATTTATAACGCCCTGCACAGTCTGGGCCCCTCGTATCTCGGGGACCGCCCCGCCCTCCATGTCTCAGAGCGATCCCTTCGGTCCACCAGGGGCGCCTTTCTGGAGGTCCCCCGTGTAAGATGGGGGTGTCACGGAGAAACATAGGGTCACACACGTGTAACACAGGATTACATGTAGACTACAAGTCTCACAAATATGTAATACAAAAGGTTCCACATGTATGTAATGTTACAATGGGAACTGTAAAACCCAAATCAGAGATGTAACATGTGACCAAGCTACAGGAAATGCAAAGAGATACCAAAAATGTGTATTTGAGAACACTTGCTAGACGGAACCCTGTGGAGATGTAGATGAACCCTTAGGTTTGTGTGTCACGTTTCAGGTTTCCCCAAAGACGGGAAAGCCAGAGACAAAGAAGGAGAAAGACTATTTAAAGAGGCCAGTGAGTCACCTTGAGAGTTCTCTCCCTGAGCCATCTCAGCAGTTACATCTGCATACGAAAAGCCTGCCAGCAGCAGGCTGGAGAAACCATGAGGAGAGAGGCATGATTTTACTCTCTAACAACTAAGAAGCCAGTGCCCAGTTGCTCGCATTGAGGGCTGAGAGAAACCAGAATGTATGGACCTCGGTAGGGTAAGATGCTTATTTAGGAACTCAACCAGTATAGCTCAGGAATGCGTTATATTTACCTTTGATTTCTAGTAACCACTCTGTATCAACTATCTTGCTTATGTAATCAATAAACTTATTTCTTATCTTTATGAAGAAGTGTCTGTGTCTAACATTGGAACACAAGTGAGCAACAAGAGCCCTCAAGCTCTTGCAAACCCAGAGAGTAAAGAGTCTAAACGGGAAGGATTGGGCCCTTGAGTGACAAAGCAGTTTCCCTGAGGCAGACTTGAATTAGCCAGAGAGAGAAACTAATTCAAGAGGACTGTGCGCAAGGGAAACTGAGTCACTCAAACCTGGTAAAGTGGGGTTTGGACCTCCAACCTGTGACAGTTGACGCCCAATGAGTAAGGGTAAAGCTCAGTTTGTGGACCAATGGGTAGAAAGTAGAGGAGCATAGCCAGGTAACTGGACTCCTCTGAGAGGAATAAATCCCAAACCTGCAGAGTCTGAAAGCCCCAGGAGTCGGGAACTCAGCTCTGAGAGTGGAATAAGCAGATCTTTGAGCAGAGTGCGTTAAGTTTGTTGTTTTAGTTTTAATTTCAGGTCAGGAAAAGTGACAAAATTGGGCTACCAAAGCACTTTCACCACCTGAGAGAGTCAGAGCTGAGCAGGGAAGCTCAAAAGAGAGGTCTCGAAGCAGAAGGGAAAACTAAGCAATAAGATCTGATACAGGAATTTGAAATGAGCACGAATGGAATGGATGGGAGTGTTGCGGGGGCAGGAAATTCCCCACCACCAAATCCCCCTCCATCCGACCAGCAACCAGGAGATGGAGATGCGCTGCCAGACGTGCCTCGACACGCCCTTCCAACTGACCAGCAGCCAGGGGGACGAGGCTCAAACCCTGAACTCGAGATGGCCAGACTGAGAATGGAACATGAGCTCAGACTGGAAAAATAAAACAGGAAGAACGAGAGAGGGAAAGAGAACGAGACAGACAGCACCAAATCAAAATCCTGAAGACACAGGCAGCCCTAGGTATGAACCCTCAACTCCCTCCATTAGGCAACACGGGAAACAACATAGGAGACAGAATCCGAGACTACGCCCCATTGATCCCACAATGCGAGGGAAATCAAGGCATAGAAGACTACTTCAAAACCGTCCATGTGTTTCTTCAAGAACAGATCCTGCAATAGATGTGGCTCAAATTAGTGTTACCCAAACTCCCAGCGAAGGCAAAACAAGTTTACAACACAAAAATGGAGAAAATTCCAGTGCTGACTTTTGATGCTTTCAAAAAGGCAGTTTTTGAGGCCTACAGAATTACTCCAGAAACCTTTCGCCAAAAATTATGCAGCTTCAAGAAGGCAGAGGGTATGTCGTATTCAGATGTTTGTAATATGTTGAAACAACATGGAATGAAGTGGTTAGATGCATGTGGGAATGCCACTAAGGAACAAATTATTAATTCTGTATTGCTTGAACAGTTCTATACTTTGTGCAGCCTTAATTTAAAAGCACACCTGCTGAATAAGGAGATCACAAATCTCAAAGAGGCAGGGACAAGTGCTGATGCATTCACCGAAAATGCTATCTTAGCTTATGGGGAAAGAAAGTCAAATAATGGGGAAAATAAACCAAATAATGGGGAAAAATCCAAACAAGGGTTTTACCATAAGCAGAACGGATACAACAATCCACAATCTGAACAAGTAAACTTAACCCAGAACAAACCAAACGAGAATGGGGATGGGGGGAGACAGGGATCACCCAGACTCCAAAGAACACACACCTCCCAATCCCCCACTAATGATTCAAGACAGTTCTATAACTGTAAACAAATAGGGCATGTGGTACGAGACTACCCCCAAAAAGAGAGTTTCATAGCCCTAAAAGAGAAACTGATAAGATTATTGGAACTGTCAGTGCGAATTTTGTGTCTGTACTTCAACCAGTCCCCAGAGGGGTTAATGATTGCTATACCATTCCTAACCCACCCACAGGAGATCAGTTACTACGAAAGCCTGCTAAGATTAACGGGGTAAACTGTGTGGGAAGATTGGACAATGGTGCACAAATGGTGATGGTATGGGAGGACTTGATCCCAAAACATAAAATAAACACTCACAGAATGGTTGTGGTATCACTGGCAATGGGGATCAGGGATATTTTGCCCACAGCCACTGTAGATTTAGAATGTGGAGGCTCCCGGGGACCGCCTCGCCCTCCACGTCTCAGAGCGATCCCTTCGGTCTACTGGGGGTGCCTTTCTGGAGGTCCCCGTGTAAGACGGGGGGCCACAATGGAGAGGGTGTTCTCGGTGGCTGGGCTGCAGTTATGGAATTTCCTTCCGGAGGAGGCTTGCCTGGCCCCGGACCTGTTGGCCTTTCGACATGTTTGTAAGACTCGGTTGTTCAACCAGGCCTTCGGAGGGGAGGGTGGGGTGGGGTGGGGGTTGGCTTTTTAGTGATGTTTTAAATTGTTGGGGTTTGGGTTATTGTTGTTGATTTTATTGTTATTATTGGGTTTTATAATATTGTACGCTGCCCCGAGATGCCGTAGGCATGAGGGGGCGGCTAACAAATTGAAATAAATAAATAAATAAATAAATAAGTTCTCAAAAAATAGTGGCTTATTCAGTTGACATCACCAGCACCATGACAGGTGAGTAAAACAGGGGAAATTATACTCTTCTGTGGCTCTTTTTACATGGACGGGGAGGGGGGGGGGAATGGGTGTTTTGGTGTGGTGGGTGGAGGTGCGTGGGTGTCCCTTTACATGGACACACATCCGCCTTCTCCGGTTTTCTGGAGGGCTCTGTGGGTGGAGGTGGGTGAAGATGTGCGGGTGATGGGTAGAGGTGGGCGCACGCACCTCCACCCATGCTGCTCGGTGTTCACATGGACGAACACTGAGTAGACACCCATCCCCCGGCCCACCGTTGGTCGTTTACACGGAGATCCCCCCCACCCCACACACCGAGTGGGGGAGACGGACATCTGTGTCAAACCAGCCACTGTAGCAGATTGCCTCCATCTCACCAGTATCCTAATAAAGGCTATCCAAATAGAAAGTAATGTGCATCACTTGGTTACCAATTAGAAGAAAGGAAGCCTACTCCACCAGGGCTACAGCAACTACTCTAGCTAGTTTTAGAAACATATCCTTCACAAAGCTATGCAAGGCCACTACCTGATCCTCCATGTATACTTTCATAAAACACTCTGTGCCGTACCTAGTGGTGAACAGGTGCTAAATTTGGGAGAAGAGTTTTACAGGTTCTGTCCACCTGGGTCTCTTCAGCTCACTTCTCACTCACTGCTATTTACTCTTTAATTTCTGAGAATACACAGAACCACTCAAGGAAGAAATAAGTTACTTACCTGTAACTGAAGTTCTTTGAGAGAAGGCTGTGCATTTTCAAATCCCACCCACTTTCTCCACTCCTTTGGTGACCTAGTTGGAAGATCTGAGGCTTGTGACGTGTTGGTGGGAGGTCTGAGGCAGACAGAGTGGCCTAACTGCTAAACGCATGGTGGGTCTCTCCTCCATATACCAACTGTAGTCTTACACTAGGAAGAAGGGAGCAGTTCCCTCTGAAAACTGCTGAAAAGAAGATTCCCAAATCTGGGTCTGTGCATGCACATGCCCCCTTGGTGTAAATACATATAATTATCTCAAACAACTACAGTTATAGGTAGTTAACTTTATACATTATACTTTGTGTCAATAAAATGCAAGAGTCCAGAAGAATAGAGAAGATAGGAATGAAAAGTCACAACTGAGTAGTAGCATGTCTTTTCTACTGAATTTTTCCACCAGAGTATCAAGATACGTTTTTTTAAAAACAGATAGACTGCTTTGGGTAAAAACAAACAAGACGGTAGCATCCTGGAATCCATGTTCAGTCCATACAGCCCACATTCAGCCCCTACATAGTTTTCAGTGTTCAACCTAATAAATGGGAATCCCACCTGCGGATGTTGCAAGCGCTTGCAGCAGCCTCCACTTAGTGGCATAAGTGAGAGAGGAGGAAGAAGCGGTTGCTCCTTGAATGCTCTAGGCTCCGGGGCAGGTGGTGTGTGGGAGCGGGTTGGGGGGAAGGCGACAGTGCCCCATTTCCTGCACCCCCTGCCTCACTCTTACTCTGCCTGTCTGCCTCTCAGCTGGCCAGGCATACTAGCTCTCTCCCTGGCCGCCTCTCAGCTGTTCCTGAGGGCTAGTGCTCTCACTCTTCCCAGCCACCTCTCAGCTGGCTGGGTGTGCTAGTTAGACTCTTTGCGCGTAACTCTGGTGCTGGCAGACCTAGATGCAGACAAACCTAATTGACAGGACATGGCCAAAGGGGCACACGTTAGCCTGCAATGTCCTTGGACTATGCTGTGAGCGGTGAGTGTTGGCCACCTAGTGGTTGGGGGCTAACATCTGTCAGACACCTAATAAACGATTGGGGAGGGGGGCACGTACCTTCTGTGTGCTAATATGGGCTATTGTCTCATTTGTTTTCACCCTTTGTCTATGTTATTCAGTGTGGTCCGTTTACTGCTGTAATCCCAAAGTTTTACAAACACGTAGGCATAGATGTGGTTCTGGTGAAAATTTGGTGTATAATACATTGAGAAATATTCATTGAAGTATGGTGAGAACACATGGAATTAGTCTCAATGTTAAGTGCTTTTTCAGAAAGGTAAACAAGCAAAAGACTATTCTGTTTGCTGATAAGCATTTGGTCATGTCAGTATTGCATGACCAAAGTTCAGTGCTGTTATGATTGAGGCTTTGGGATTCTAGCTAGACTGTAAACAAAGCAATCTGTACACTTTCAGGCAATAGGGCAAAATTGTGAGGGCTCTCTTCCTACTGTAGGCATTTAAACCAAACAAAAGCTATAAGTTTAAATAGCGGAGGCCAGTGAAAATGGGTACAAGGTTTAGATTTTGCAAACTGGTTGAATCTTGATTTGTAACTTAAGATAACCAAACAAGAACCTCTGAGAAGGCAACAGTTGACCTGAGCAATAATTAGCCTGTGACAACCATCTCTGAGACAACATTCACACCTTCGGTGGGGACTAGTCCCGCGCATATTTTGACTCCAGGAGAGAACCCGGAAGCCAAAATATATGTGGGGTTTTTCCGGTGTAAAAGCCCCACCCCACCCCGCGTTGCCAGCAAACACCCACAAAAGTACAGAGCTGGATTTCCCTACCAAAATTCTCTCCCAGAGCCAAAATCTGCGTGGGACTCACCGCCACCGAATGTGTGAAAGTGTTCTGAGTCTTCAGTCTATACCCTTCTACCTAGATTGTGCTTACACCAAAAGCCCTGATGCTGGTTAAGCATATCTAGGCATCTCCACCTAAATTTGCTTAACACCCCATCCTTGAAATTCTAGTACCCTTAGCACACAATTTCATTAAGTCCTAGTTTTCAGGAAACGTTAGAACATTTTGCCATGACCCCAGTCTATATCCTTGCAGTGCACTGAAGTGTTACCATTCCCAGTTTGAATGGTAATACCTCAGAAAAGTTACTTTAGGTCAAGGTTGAGAAGCTTTAACAAGGAGGATCTTGCACCATTACTGGTTGATAAATGGGGAACTTCAATTTCCAGCAAGTTCAGTCTGGCACCTTTCATAGGCATTAAAAAATAAAATGAATTAGAATTTTTACTTCAACTCATCAATATTGTGTTTGTACTTTAGTAACCTTCAATTCACCTTACATGTTCACAGGCCATATTCATTCTTCATAATGGATACAGAAGACACAGCTATAAGTACTACATTTTCACACGTTTTCTAGCTAAAGAATTTTTTAAAAGAGTAGCTAAAGTATTTCAAAACTTTCTTTTCTTTTATCTCGGTCTCCTATTTATTTATTTTTTACTTTAAAGATTTGTTATAGTGATGTCACCTGTTATCAAGTAGCATTGTCATGATTATCACCTGACTTCAAACCTATGAGTTTCTGTACTTGCTGGTATTGTCAGTTTGGCATACATCTAAAACTCCTTTTATTGCCCTCCCTTATAAGGAAAAATATTGTTGATAGTAGCAATTGACCGTACATATATCCCAAGGAGGGCAACAATCCCTTAGGGTAATCAGGTCCTTGTTGTAAAGTGGCTATGAAGGAGTTAACTGAATGAGCCAGAATATTATGAGCTGGAGCCATGCTGCATTCTTTTCCTGCACAGTCATTGTAAGTTTGTGTTCGGTGTTTCAATCAATAAAGCAGCATGTTCCTTAGCCTGCAGTAACTGAGAGTGCTGAATGTGTTGTTGTACCAAAAAGGGGACCCTGTACAAAAGTCCCAAACCATTTAGAGGTTTCTTGGTTAAAACAAATAAAAAAAACCAACCCCTCTTGAATTCCATCTGGACGTTTACTAGAAGCAGTTAGTATCACAACACCTGAGTTGTGCTTAGAGTATGCAACATTACTTAAGTAAGTTGCCACCTTCTGCACTGCTTCAAGTATGAAAAGGTGCTGAATTGCAATCCCAGGAACTAATTAAGTTATTTAATCTTGAAGCAATTAATACAAGATCTGCACCAGAGGGAAAAGGTTGCGCTTTTCTTGCCAGGCGCATATGGAAAAGGGGCTGTGACAACACACACGCCCCGACACCAATCCAATGTTACACGCCATTTGTGCAGTTATTCTATAGATACTTACGCGCTTACATGTTTTCCGTATCTTCTCTCTGCTCTGCCCATCACTCCTGCATTTTTATTTATTTATTTGTGTATTTATTTATTTATTACATTTTTACCCCACATTCTCCCAGACGATGGCGGCTCGGAGCAACAACAACATATAAAAATACGATTAAATACAGAAAACGAAAGTATTATATCCCCCCCCCCCTTTCCCCAAAGGCCTGGCGGAACAACCAGGTCGTACTTGATCTTCAGAAAGAGTGGAGGTCCGGGGATAAACGGGCCTCCATCGGGAGGGAGTTCCACAGCCTAGATGTGGCCACCGAGAACGCCCTCCCCACCGTCACCACATGGAATACCCAGGGGACCTCGAGTTGGGCGCCCCCAGCTGACCGCAGGGGCCGCGAAATGACCCGGGGCCTCAGGCGGTCTCGCAGATAAGCAGGTCCCAAGCTGTTTAGGGCTTTAAAGGTCATTACCAACACTTTGAATTGGGCCCGGTATACTAGAGGTATCCAGTGCAGAGAACAGGGCACAGGTGTAATGTGCTCACGACGACCCATCCCCGTTAGCAGACGAGCTGCTGCATTCTGCACCAGCTGCAGCCTCTGAACCATCGTCAAAGGTAGCCCCACGTAGAGTGCATTACAGTAGTCCAGTTGAAAGGTAATGAAAGCATGGGTGATGGTTGCCAGGTCCAAGTTGAAGACATACGACTGAAGCCATCGCACCAGATGTAATTGGCGAAATGCTCCCCTCACCACAGCCTCCACCTTGACAATCCAGGCAGAGCTGTGAGTCGAGGAGCACCCCCAAACTACGGACCTGAGCGGCCAGAGGAGGGTAGACCCCGCCAATAATGGGAGCCACCACCACCCCGGCCCTACCAACCAACATCACTTCCATCTTATCAGGATTCAGCCTGAGTTTATTCGACATCTTCCAGTCCCCCACAGTCGCCAAACACCAGGTAAGCACCGAGACTGCTGGGCCTGGGTCTTCAGAAAATGAGGGGTAAAATTGTGTACCATCGGCATACTGATGAGATCGTACGCCAAACCGTCTCATGACCTCCCCCAAGGGTTGCATATACACATTGAACAGGAGAGGGGACAGAATAGAACCCTGCGGGACTCCACACGTGAGGTCCCAGGAAGAATATGTATATTCCCTGAGGACCACACGTGGACTTCTCCCTGCCAGGAATGAGCGGAACCGTTCAAGAACAATCCCACTCACCCCAGCCCGGTCCCGCAGCCTTGTCACCAACATCTCATGATCAATGGTATCAAACGCCACCGACAGATCCAACAATATCAAAATAGATTTTCTGCCCTGGTCTAATTCACTGCATAGGTCATCAATCAAGGCCACAAATGCAGTCTCTGTGCCAAACCCCGGATGAAAGCCAGACTGCGAGGGATCAAGGAAACCGACCCGGTCCAGATGCCTCTGTAACTGCCAGGCCACCACCCATTCAATAGCCTTCCTTAAAAAGGGAAGTTTAGAGACTGGCCGATAGCTGGCCAGGGAGTCAACACTCAAAGATGGTTCCTTGAGCAGAGGCCTCACCACCGCCTCCTTGAGGCAGCTCGGCACTCTGCCCTCCGTAAGGGAGGCATTGACCACCCCCGCCAGCAATGGCCCTAATGTCTCCCGGCTTGCCTTCACCAGCCAGGATGGGCACGGATCTAATTCACAACAGGTGATCCACACTGTTCCAGGGACATCCGCCACATCAGTGGGTGGTACCCACTGAAACTGATCCCACAAATACTGACATAATGGGGCTTCCTCTGCCTCTAGTTCACTACCTCTAGTTCACTGTCACAACTGCAGCATCGAGTTCGTGATGGATCTGAGTGGTTTTATCTGCAAAGAAGAAAGCAAACCTGTCACAGTGGGTGGGTTTGGGATGGGTGGACCTGCGTGGGAGTGTCCAGTTTAAAAACTGCCTATGTGGCTGGCCACCTGTTAGTTATACTTCGTTAAGTTCTGGTAACTCTGTTCTTTTACTGTTTCCACACAGGTTGTCCAGTTGTAGCTACTAATGTATTGTTTTTCTCTGACAAGATATTTTGGTAATTAAGTCAAACAGGTTATTTAAGCTGCAGCACTGTATTTACTTGTATTATTTGCTCCTTGAGAATGTGTGTGCTTTGAAAATTGGTAGATGGACTTAAATTTATGTAGAGCGCAGGTTTCCAGATAAAACTGGCTAAAACAGCTTAAACTGTCTTTCCTAATGGAGTCTACTTACCGATAATAAGCCTATTTGTCATACCCTTGATAGCCTAACCTTTGTTTAATGCTTAGAAACTATCAATGAGGAAGTCAGAGACTCTGTTGTAACTAGGATACCTTCTTGCCAACTCCTGTTTTATCAGTTACTAGATTGCTAAACAAAAAAAGGATGAGAATGAATTTTTTAAAGCCATTATCAAAATTAAAGTGTGTTTAGTATAAAGTAAAAATGAAAGATAATGCATTTTAATATGCATTTACAATATTTAATTGATATTTTCCCACTAGTTTAAGGTTATATGATCAAAGATGCCAGCTGCAAGCAAATGAGAACTGATTTTCACATTCATAAAGTTCAATATTGGCGTTTAGCTGTTTTTCTTTAATTCATTTCTAGTGCGCAGCTTTTATCATTAAGTAGTAAATGAATTGTTAATATTTGTATGACTTCAGGGTAGCAATACACTTATACTGTATACCGGAAGTAATTACGTTCATTGTTGACAATGGAATGAGGCCACTCATTTTTGTTGAATTTTGCAGAAAGTTCCTCAGTCTTTTTTGTTCTTGTATAAATGGAAAATACCAGGACATAGTGGCAAATGCAACATATACTTTTTGTTGAATAGACCGTGCTGTCTTCCAGGATATGAAAACAAAGTAGTATAAGATTATGCATGGCAGCACATAATAGTCCTTCCTTTACTCTGACTTGTATCAGGGACTGACTGAATGTAATTCATTCGTGCAATTTTATTCTTTTTTGCTCTTTTCTGGGTGGGACTACAGCTTCATCTAGATGTGCTGAAGCTGTTTGCAATAGGCAGTTATTACATTTCAGAATACAGTGAAACAGGTAATCCTTTATTTTAGCTGGTAATAGTTACATTTGTCAGTGTAGCCACAAGAATTTTTTTTAATACAAAAAGAAAAGCAAATCTAAAGGCTAATAGTTACAAGTGATCGGGACACTGGTCAGGTGTAGCTGAAATAGCAGTTAATTAACTGAGTTAATTATATGAGATTACTACTGAAATGCTGTGGTAGCTCCATCTTTAAGTTGCTTCATTAAATCATTAATGTTCTTGGAAGTGAGTCTTGCATAATTAAATCCTAATCTCTACAGATTTTTCCTTTTTCATGATGTCAGGGCACTAAGCTAGTTAACATAAGGCAATCACAACTCGTAGACATACAACTTCAACAACTAGTTTATTCAAAGCAGATTTATTGCTTCTGCTCTGTATTTCTTTCTATGGTGTGTCTAAGTCTCCAGACTTAAAGCTGCATTTGTTCTTTGTTTTTTTATCTATAGTATCGTTGCATCGCAACATGTTTATTAAATTAAATCTTCTCCTCCCACCAATAGTAACATGGTCGATGGTTACGCCATGCTGCTTCATTCCATCCAGAGGATCATTTATGATGAGGGATTTGATGGCTCCAATCCCCAGGTACTGAGCAAATTAACTGCCTTCTATAATCATGTAACTAATATTGTTTTCAGAATTCTCTCTAGAGGTGTTCTGGAATAATCAACAGCAAACAAGCTGTTTCTAAGCATTGCTGAAGTAAACAAGTAATGTAAATAGGGGTATTCGTTCATAAATGTATTTGGAGTCACTATTTTTAAGAGAGGTGGATTGTGCAAATTCAGTGTATAGTATACCTTACCAATAATGTTTATTCAGTACTTGTAACAGGATGTGCAAGTTGCTAAATAGAATGAAGTCCAGCTGGATAAAATGCATATGTGCACACATTTTCAGCTGGCAGTCTTAATAACATGGCATTTAGGACTAATTGGGAAAATTTAGTGTTGACTGTAATCTGTAGAATTTTTAAATTAATATATATCTATATATAACAAGAATCAAGACACAAGGTAAAGAAATTTTAGACTTAATTTAACTATTCCTTAATCTCTGAACAGTTTACACACCGACATTTTAAAAATAATCCTACAGAGGCAAAACTTTTTCTAGCTTTGTCATTCCCCAATCTATTACTTTCTTTGTTTTAATTTAATGAAGAAGGCAACCTCCTGAGGGAATACATAGCTTACCAAATAAAATAATCACTCATTTATGATGATGCTTAATTGATATTATCTTCATTAATATGCAATAGAAGCTTTAATACAGAAGAGTTAATTATTGTAGGTTCTGTAGAGTGCCAAAAATATAATGCAAAGTGCTACACTTTTAGACAGTTAAGTATCTGATTAAAATTATCTCAGTAGGTGAAGACAGCACTGGATTTTACTTAGCTGTTTTTGTCTGTCTAGCAGCATTTTCAGAAGCATTAACCATGAAAAATACTTCTGTGTTAATTTAGTTTATTTTTACTCAATTTTCAGTCTGTGCTGAGCTTTCTGGGCAAGCATGTTTTCCCTTTGGTGGCAGTGCCCGTCTGGAGATGTAAATTGGTCCCTGACAGGCACCTCTCCCCACTTGCTGTGGTAACCATGGCAACAGGCATGTCATAACAGTTCCCACAGTACAGTGTACAGAGCTGCTCTTCCAGCACAATGACAGGTCCTTTGGAAACAGGAAATCTTACAGAATGTAAAAAGCAACAGCACCAAAGTGACATGAGCACCCTGGGAACCTCTTCAACTGGCAAATAACCTGCTACTTGAAGAGACTTCTATATTTGTTTTCCTAGACGATGTATATGGGATAAAATAGCATCTATGCATATTGCTGAAAATGATTGGATGTTTATTTTTTAAAATATATAACTAATTACATACATACATATATGAAAACAAGACTATCAAGTAAAACTTTGTTATAAGAAATAACCCTGTTTTGGAGAGTTCAGCAATTAATATTACTCAGTTCAATAAAACAAAGCTTAAGAATAATTCCATACAGAAAATTACATACATACATACACTTTATTTACGGCTTTTGACAAACTAAATTCAAAACTAAAAATTACGTTAAACTAAAATGTATTTTGCCGTCTTAGGTGATATTTATTTTGGGGGTTTTGAACCACATTCCTTTCTAAGCCAGTTAATTTGATTTGGAAATCCATTAGATCAGGCATCGTTATTTCCTGAATGATTTGCTGTGCTGAAATATATAGTTACTTTTTAGAGAAGTGCATTTTCCTTGTACAACCACTTCCCCACTCAGACAGAATGAAGGGTCTAATAGAACTAATACACAAAAATGTTATGAATATAATACAAAACCATAATATTTCAATCACAAAAGCAAGGTAATGAGAAGTTAAGCCATCTAACACTGCTTAATCTCTTCCCCTGCCTCCACATTCACACACCTTATCTATACTGCAACTATCTTACACCAGGCTTTTATCTGCCTGCCTTTCACCTTTTCCTTCCACATTTTTTTACTAGATTGTATTTCCCCCAGCACTGATAGGTGTGGATGTTTCATGTAGCAGTTAGTTGGATTGGATGAAAGTAATTTGGTAAAGGGTTGTGTGTAGAAGGACACATTTTATTTGCTTTTAAATGATATGTTGCTGGGTGAAAAACAAACAAAACATCTGCTGTATGTTCAAGATTGCCAATCTGTGCAATCTTGAACATGTAGCTAATGTTTTAAACGAAACAGCTTGTGGGTTGGCATGGGTACCTGCTGGCTACCCATAAGCTATTTGCGGGGCAGAGAGGAGGAAGACTTACTGGGGAGCAACAATTGTTGGCAGCAGAAACTGTAGCGAGTCTCTGGGACTCAGCTGCTGCTGCCACCACCAGCACTTGCTGTTCCCCTGTCCCAGTAAGACCCTCCCCCCACCACCACCAGGGAGTAGCAAGTGCTGGCGGCGGCAGCAGTGGCTCTTCCCAGGGACTCGCAGCTCTGGCCACTGCCAGTGTTTGCTGCTCCCTGATCCACATAAGTCCTCCTCCTTCCCTTCCAGGTTGCAGCAACAGAAACAACAGCAGAGAATGAACCATGGGTTTCTCCTGGGTGTGCCTCACTGCTGTCACTCTAGCTACTGCCACTTGGGGAAGAAGAAGCGGAGAGCTAGCTTGGGAGAAGTCCCCATCATTTCTGCCACCGCTTCCCTGAGCTGCAGAAGCTAAGGTGAGGAGAGGATCTGGTCTGCTTCCTACAACAGCTTCCTACCCCTTTCTCCTTCTTTGCACATAGTTGTTGTGAGGTCCGTTAACAACAACTTCAAGTACAACAAAGTCACAACAACTATGCGTAAGTGCTGTGCACTCACAGCAGGCTCCCTATGACTGGTTGTATGCCATAAATGGGGGGACGGGTAGCAGCTACTTAATCAATATAGATCCTAACATTCATGCCACATAGCAGACATGACAATACATTTCCTAATGAAAGTACGTTACTCTGTTGGTATAATCACCAAATTTCTCCACTACTCCTGAACATTGCTGAGCAGAGTACTGTGGGTATTAATCAGGGCTTAATTTGGGGGGTGGGGAGCTTACTATGGCTCAGTCTTAGCAATTCAATTCAGGGGGTGGGGAGGACAGAGCCCCAGGAAATGTTCCCAGTGGGAGTGTGCATCCTAAAATGTGAAAGACCAAGAAAAGATCAATATTGGCCATTTCCGTGTTGGAAACAAAAGCCAAAAAACACATGGTGGTTTATTTAGCTTTCATTAATTATTTTTCTTCCTTTGCACTTGTCATTGTATACATTAAATCACAAGAACTCCTGTTTTTATGTTCAGGTGTTGAGAGGCAGGTCAGTCCTGTGGTTGGGTTGCTAGCTGGAGAATAAGGGTCGTTTTCCTATTCTGACAAGCTCTTGGCCAGGATGTGTGGTTTTGGGGACAGTGGGTGTGGCTTTTGGAGCAGGCTTAAGCCCTGGTGTAGCAGGTGGGCCGGCGATCCATTTTGGGGCGGGCGACGGAGACACCACACAACGTACCCCAAAATTTGCATTCTTTTATTCTTCTGTTCCCTAGCTGGCTCGGGGATTCACCCTTGCCCCTCGCCTAGGTAACATCTTTCCGGGGTCACAGCCCCGACCTTAGGGGTCACAGCCCCAACTTCAGCTTCCACTTTCCCTGACCCGCTTACGGTCTCACAGCTGCCCCTTGCTCAGGGAAGCTTTCTCCGGGGACACAGCCCCAACCTTAGGGGTCACAGTCCCTCTTTACCTGGGGTCTCCGCCCCTGACTCTGGGGCCGCAGCCCTTTACCAGGAACCCAGTCCCATTCCCTCGACTCCCACCTGGAGTCTCTTGGGGCTCACAGCCTGAGTCCCATTCCTGTCCAGGGCTCCTTCTGCCCCATCCTGACTCCCTTCCAGAGTCTCTAGGAGTGCCCTCAGCCTCTGTCTCCATGTTCCCGTGACCTTCCCCTCTGGGGAGCTAAGTGGGCATCCCCGCTGTCTTCCCAGCCCTTCCAGGCATTACTCACAGTTCCGGCTTCTCCCCACACTGGCCACCGGACCTCACTGTCCCGCTCTCTGGGGAGTCAAGCCTCTTTCCGCTGTCAAGCACACAGTTGCCTCTTTCCCTGGCTCCTGCTCCGTCTTGGCTCCTCAGCAGAGCCGCTTCCCCGGCTCTGTCTCTAAGCCTTCCACACACTGACCCACTTCCGGGTCCCGCTACCAAGTGGCCCCAGCTGCCGCTTGTCCAGCTTCTAAGCAGCCACCCCTCCCCACAGAGCCTCTCCTCCGGCTCTGTCAGCTGCCGGGTCCAGCCTCCCCCATAGCCCGTGATCAGCTCCTCTGCCCCAATTGCCCGCAGGTGGCATTTAAACTCCCCGCTGCCTCTGGAGCTGCCACCTGGCCGCTCTCCCTTAAAGGGCCAGCGTTGTGGCTTCTCCACAGCATCTGGGCGCTCCGCACACCCTGCTACACCTGGCTGTACATTTTTTTTTCAAATTCAGCACTGGTATTTACAGATGTAATGATAAATGCATGCAATTCCACCCTGTGTTGAAATTGTTGATGTCTTGGGAGTGGAGCTGTTTGAAAAGATATTTATATAACTGTATGTTTGCAGCTACTGAGAGTCTCCTCTCATCAGCCGATTTTTTGAGGACATAGACAAACTGGAACAGGTTCAGAGGAAAGCGACAAAGATGGTCAGGGGTCTGGAAACCAAGTTCTATGAGGAAAGGTTGAAGGAACTGGGTATGTTTTGCTTGGAAAAGAGAAGACTAAGGGGAGACATGATAGCTGTCTTCAAATATTTGAAGGGCTGTCGCATAGAGGATGGAGCAGACTTGTTCTCTGTTGCTCCTGAGGGCAGGACTAGAACCAATGGGCTCAAATTACAAGAAAGCAGATTTCAGCTAAACATTAGGAAGAGCTTCCTAATGGTAAGAGCTGTTTGACAGTGGAACAAACTACTAGGGTGGTGGTGGGCTCTCCTTCTCTGGAAGTTTTCAAAAAGAGTCTGCACGGCCATCTTTCAGAGAAGTTGTAGTTGTGGATTTCCTGCATTGAGCAGGGGGATGTACGAGATGACCGTTGAGGTCACTTCCCTCTCTAAGATTCTATGGTTCCCAGATGATATCCCTTGGTGCAGTGCACCAGTTGTGTGTGAGAGAAGCCAGATCCAGACTGGCAGCCCCAGAATAGAAACTACCAAGACTGTGTGGGCAAAGCTTCATTCCAAACAGAATTCAACTGTGAAAGCATCTCCCCCAGTCCTTCACTCTCATTCCTCTCACCTCCCTTCTCCTCACCCCCTACCATCCCTTCCCTCACTCCCTGAGAAAGCACCACCCCAGTTCCTTCCCCTGCCTATTTGTTGTTGTCTCGTCTGTCCTTCCACCCCCAGTTGCTGGAAACACCATGGGGATGTGTAGGAACTAGACTGGTCCTTCACAAAAATACATGTCTGTCAGTGAAAGCTGGTTATTACGTGCAGGTGAGGCTAAGATTTATTTATTTATTTATTTATTTATTTATTATTTTGTTTGACTTATTTGCTGCCCCCTCCTGCTACAGCAGCTTCGAGCGGCTTACAACTTAAAATATATAAAAAAATATTTTAAAAATCCAATATAAATAACAAAATAAATAACAGCATAAAAACAGCAATAAAACCCACTCCCACCCCACCCATCACCCATCTCCTTTGCCAAAAGTCTGGCGGAACAGCCAGGTCTTACATTGTCTTCGGAAAGAGGGGAGGTCTGGAATCAGGCAGACCTCCATTGGGAGGGAGTTCCACAGCTGCGGTGCGGCCACCGAGAATGCCCTCCTCCTCATCGCCACCCAGGGGACTTCGAGGTGGGCATTCCCAGCCGACCGCAGGGGTTGTTTCAAGACCCAGAGGGTGAGGTGATCATGTCGGTAGGTGGGGCCAAGGCCGTTTAGGACTTTATAGGTCAAAACCAACACCTTGAATCGGGCCCAGCAGACTATAAGCAGCCAGTGCAGAGAATGCAACACTGGTGTAATGTGCCCACAGCGACCCATCTCCATAAGGAGACGGGCCGCCGCATTCTACACCAGCTGCAGTCTCCGAACCATCACCAAGGGTAGCCCCACACAGAGCGCATTGTAGCAATCTAGTCTTGAGATGATAAAAGCATGGATCGTGGTGGCAAGGTCTGAGTCTGAGACGTACGGCCTAAGCCATCACACCAGATGTAGTTGGCGAAATGTGCCCTTTGCCACAACTGCCACCTGGACATCCAAGCAAAGCTGTGGGTCCAGGAGCACCCTCAGACTACAAACCTGAGGCACCAACGGAGGGTGAATCCCATCTATGATGTGTGCCACCGCTCCTTCGACCCCTCCCACCAACATCACCTCTGTCTTATCAGGATTCAGCTTCAGGCAGCTTGCCCTCATCCGGTCCCCCACAGCCTCCAGATGCCGGCTTTCAATAAAAAGAAAATTAAAGTTAAGACTGGCTGAATTTATTTTCATGTGGCTGAACTTATTAATACACACACACATGTGGAGATAGGAGCAGCAATGTGGCTGAAGTAGCAGTGGAGCTACCTATTGGCAGGACATTGCTAGGGCGTGGGCCCTGAATGTTTTCTCCAGTGCCCCGAATCACAGGGGCTAGGGCAGATCATCCATACTGCAAGAGCTGCCTGTCCTTCCCATACCCCCTCTGGTGCTGCACTGGAGCCAGCTGTCCCTGCTGTGCTGCAGCTCAGAAGAGAGAGGATGGGTAGAGTGGAATAGGTAGAAAATGGGGGTGTGGTTTCCCAGCCACCTTCAGCTCTGGTCTTGGAACTGTCCCATTTCTCCACTTCCCGTGCTGTAGCTCCTGCTGCCTTGTGTTGCATGCCTCTTCCCAACCCTCTTCCTTTGCCTCACTTCTCCACAGCTCATGTTGAGAGTTAGAAGGGAAGATGGTTGTGGGGGCATGGTTCCTAGGCTGGTTCTGGGTAGAGGAGTGAGGGGCCCGCTTAGAGCCCTGGATGGTGGTGCTGTTGCTGGGGGAGTGAGGGAGATAGGGGACCCATTTGGAGCTCAGGCTAGTGCTGTGGAGGAGTGGAAGAGGGCCCATTTGAAGCCCTGGGCTGGTGGTGCTGTTGGAGGGAGAGGGGGTTCAATTTAGAGCCCAGAATGGTGCTGCTGTAGAGGGAGAAATGTTCCCCATCTCTGCACTATAGGAATTGTCTCTCTTATGAGGGTATATTCTTGAGGCTATATATTTGTTTGCTGGTACATTTTTATTATTTATTTATTTTGCAGATAAAATCGCTCGTATTCATCACAACTTGGGTGCTGCTACTTTATCTGCAGAGTCAGAGTTTAGGGTTGTGGAAGCTCAGCCTTGTCCTGTTTGGATAGTGACATGGCAATAGCTGGTCGGGGAGTCAGCATCCAAAGATGGTTTCTTAAGCAGAGGCCGAACAACTGCAATTTTAAGGGTGTCCAACAACCTACCCTCCCATAGGGAGGCGCTGACTAGCCCATCCAGCAATAGGCCTAACATCTCCTGGCTGGCCTTCACCAACAAGGATAGGCAAGGATCTAATTCACAACTGGTTGTCCACACTACTCCAAGCACTTTCTCTGCATTGGTGGGTGACACTAATTGAAACCAATCCAAATAAACAGGACAAGGTTGAGCTTCCACAACCGCAAACTCTGCCCTTTTTAGGGAAGGTTATTGAACAGGTGGTTGCCCATCCGCTTCAAACTTATCTCGATGCTGTCTGATTCCTGAACCCATTTCAGTCAGGTTTTCATCTGGGGTATAGCACAGAGACTGTGCTTGTCGCCTTGGTTGATGAGCTATGCCTGGAGATAGGCAAGGGGAATTATACCCTGTTGATCATGTTAGAACTTTTGGCAGCCTTTTGTATGGTTGATTGTGAGGTATTGTTGACACAGCTACGGGACTGCTCTTGAGTGGTTCCATTCATTCCTGTCAGGGAGGTCCCGAGGGGGATATTGCTCGTCGTGTCCCACAGGGTTCTATCTTGCCTCTCCTTATATTCATTGTGTATCTGAGGCCACTGGGTTTGGATGTTTGAAGTGAAGTGCCATCAGTATGCTGATGACATCCAGCTCACTTCTCTTGTGACTTGTTCATCCGACTCAGGTCCTGCAATCTCGGTGCTTACCCAACGCCTTGCTGCTATTGGGGACTGGATGAGGGTGAGCCAATTGAAGCTGAATCCAGATACGTCTGAAGTGATGATGATTGGCCCATCTTGTGTCTTGGAGGGGATTGGGACCCCTGTTATTGGGAGGGTCTGGTCCCCTCTGGTTACCCAGGTTTGCAGCCTTGGGTGCTTCTGGACCCTTTGTTATGCTTGGAACATCAGGTTGTGATAGTGACCAGGAGCGCTTTTCACCAACTCCATATGGTGAGGAGGCTGCATCGCTTTCTTTCTGATATGGATCTGGCCACCATCATCCATGCTTTCATTACCTTGAGGCTAGACTACTGTAATGTGCTCTATGTGGGGCTACCTTTGGTGACTGTTTAGAAGCTGCAGCTGCTGCAGAATGCAGCAGCCCAGCTCCTTTCAGAGGTGGGTCGCCATGAGCACATTACACCTGTGCTCTACAATCTCTTCTTTACACGTGTGCCACTGCGGGCCCCTAAGGTCGGCCAGGAGCGCTCTCTTGCAGGAACCACCAGCCAATCTTGTCTGCATGACAAGGGCTTGCAGGGAAGCGTTCTCAGTTGCTGCCCCGGTATTGTGGAACTCCATTTCTCCAGAGGTCTGTCAGAGCCCAAGCCTGGTCTCATACTGGAGGCAGTATAAAACTTTTATTTTTGGTAAGGCATTAGACACGTGGGATTAGGGGTTGGTGGCTTACGGGATTTGGGGGGGGGAGGCTTGGGGTGAGGATGGGCTTTTCTTTGAATTAAGTTTTTGAAGGGAGTTTTATTGCATTTTAAGTTGGCCACCCCAAGCCTTAGGGGATGGGTGGGATAGAAATTTAAATAAAAATAAATACTTCTGTTCCCACTCTGCATACCCCATTTGTATGAGGGGGCTGGAGTGTGTGTGTACCTGTTGGCAATGAGATCTATTGTATCCCCAACCCCACCAAAAAATTTAAGCGCTAGCTGCCACTAATCTCTATGATCCATGGATGATCAGAAACCAGTAGCAGGGCACACTCATCTCTAGAGGTAACTGTAGCTACATGTTAGTGGCATCTACTTGTCCACACCCAAGTTTTTTCACATCCCCAAAATGTGTTAAACGAATAGTGAGATGCATATTTGCACAATTGATAGAACAACCTAATGTGTATGGTGTACACCAAAAACAATTAGCTAGACTGGTACGCGTGGTGATATCCAGTATGTTGGTTGTAGGTTTTCACCCCAATTTGAGTTCCTTTTGTTATGAGAAGTCCTTCCAGGGACATCTAATCTTACAAATGTGAAGTTTAGCTTAAATATCCACATGATCCAACCATAACTCTGGCATTATTACATGTGGAAAAAGGAGGGCTTTCAAATAGGTCGATCTCAAATGAGTTCAGAGTTTAAAACCAACACCTTAAATCCTATCTAATACCTAAGATGTAGTCATGTAGAAATATTTATAATAATAATGAATAATAATAATAATCTTTATTTTTATATAACACCTCCCTGCCATGACATTCGGAGCACTTCACATATAACAAATTAACACAACTTTTAATTCTCACAATAACCCTGTGAGGTAGGTTAGGCTGGGAGAATATTGTGATTGGCCCAAGGTCACCCAGTGAGTTTCTGGCTAAGACGAGACTTGAACCAGGGCTGCACCCATCTCCCGATCCAAGTACTGTGCACAAACAACCTACCAAATTCTGACTCTGCTTCAGTTTCTGATTAAATTTAAAATGTGAAACACAGTGCATTGTAGTAATCTAATCTGCTACTGACAAATTACACAGTCCATATCCAGAAAGAAAAGGGTTTATGTAGATTAAACAAATCGATTTCAGACATTGCTGCTTCCTAGCTTTCTAATAGCAAAACTGCAACTGAATGTGAAGAGGCTGCAAATAGTTGTTGAACATGTGCATAGGGATGAAGGGAATGGCAAAGCAAAAGTGGGCCTATGCTTGTCTGGTGGTTTTGCTCTCAGACACACATAAAAGACCCAACTAAAATATAAAGAAGGCACAGAAAATCCTTATAAAGAATAAAGATATATTTTATAGCTTTATAAAATATAAAGACGGTACAGAAAAACCTAACCTAGCCTATCCCTGGACCCTGACGGCCACTCTGTCGATGTGCTGGTACAGCATTGGAACATCTTGCTGGGGGCGGCCATCGATAGGGTGGCTCCGAGACGTCCCCTGCCCCCGTCTCGTTGCCGCAGGGCCCCTTGGTTTACCGAGGGGCTGCGGTGTATGAAGCAGGTAGGCAGGAGACTAGGGCGATGCTGGCGTCGGATTCGCTCTGAATCTGATCAACTTCTCCATAGGACCCATTTGCGGTCCTATGTTGAGGCTGTGAGGACAGCAAAGAAGGAATTCTTTGCTGCCCTCATAGCATCTGCAAAGTTGTGTCCAGCAGAGCTGTTCCGGGTGGTGCGGGGGCTGGTCAGTCCAGCCTCCCTCTGCCTGGACGGCGACTTGTCCCAGGCCCGCTGTGAGGAGTTTGCCACCTACTTTGTAGACAAGATCGCTCAGATCCAGAGTAACTTCGACACTGGGTTGGATGCAGTAGGAGAGGTGCATGAGGTTATGGAGGCACCGTCTGGTCGATCTTTCTGGGAGGAGTTTCAGGAGGTGACGCCGGCCGATGCGGTGGATGT
>QEPC01008061.1:1396599-1408641 GCA_003113815.1 Sphenodon punctatus | reverse complement strand
GAGACGGTGGCGTGTTTAAAGGCAGAGGGGAAGGAGCTGGTAGAGAGGGAGAGGTTGATGATGTACAGGAGGGGAGGGGTAACGGTAGAAACCATGGAGGTCAGGAGGTGGGAAGGAATGGGGTCCAGGGGGCAAGTGGAGGGGTTGGAGGAGGAGAGCAGGGAGAAGATTTCCTCAAGGGAGGCGGGAGGGAAGGAGGACAGAAGAGAGGTGGGAGGAGGAGGAAGGGGGGAGTAGTAGGGGGAGAGGACTTGGAAGTGATTTCCAGGTGGATCTTGTCGATCTTAGAAGTGAAAAAGAGAGCAAGATCCTGAATGGACAGAGAAGAAGGAGGAGGAGGACGGGGGGGTTTGAGAAGGGAGTCAAAGGTGGAAAAGAGACAGCGAGGGTCCAGGGGGCAGGACTCAATGTGGGAGGCATGGTACTGCTGTCTAGCAATGGAGATAGCAGAAATGAGCAATGAGGGGCAGAATTTGAAGTGGAGGAAGTCAGCAGGGTAGTGGGATTTGTGCCAGAGGTGTTCAGCAGCCTGGGTGAAGGAGTGGAGATGGCGGATGGTGGGGGTGAGCCAAGGGCGAGGGTTACAAGAGCGAGCTGGGCAGGAGGAGAAGGGGGCAAGGGAGTTGAGTGGAGGCGAGAGAGGAGTTGAAGGTGGAGATGGCAGAATCGGGGTGGGAGGAGGAGAAGAAGACTGAGGGGAGAAGAGGAGAGAGGGAGGAGGCAAAGTCCTGGGGCACAATGGCCTGCAGATCGTGGAAGGGACGGGGAGATGGGGAAGAGGAGGGGGAGCAGTGGGAGAAGTTGAAGGAGGCAAGGAAATGGTCGATATGGAATGGGGCTCGAAGGAGAGATCAGAGATAGAACACAAGATCAAGAGAGTGACCATCAGTGTGGATGGGGGAGCTAGTCCAGAGGTGGAGATTAAAGAAGGAGGCTAAGGAGAGGAAGCGAGCGATGCAAGGTCGAGAGGGTGCATCAACATGAACTGAAGTCGCCAAGGATGCGTGCGGGGATGTCATCAGAGAGGAATAAGGTGAGCCAGGAGTCGAACTCAGAGAGAAAGGAGGAGAGGGAGCCGGGAGGGCGGTAGATGACAGCAACACAGAGGTGGAGAGGGGAGTAGAGGCGTACGGAGTGAGCCTCAAAGGAGGGGAAAGCGAGAGAGGGGGAGGGGCCAAAACTGGCAGGAAGAGGCGAAGAGGAGGCCTACGCCACCTAGAAATACCTCATATAAAATTAGCCTCCATGCAGGTATGACTTTTATGTGTGATTTTGATATGTATATTAAAACATAGGTATAATTATTAGGGGTGGGACCCCGGGCCCATTACCGGCTACCGGATTTACCGGTTACCGGTTCTAGGAAAACCGGATTCCCGGATTAAATCCAGTATACCGGTACCGGATTTAATTCATTGGTTTCAATGGGGCGCTGTGTCCCCATTGAAACCAATGAAATATCCCTCCCCCTCCCCCTCCCAGGCTGCGCGGGTGGAAGGGGGGACACCCCCCACCCACCCTGCCCAGCCTGGATTTTTGTGTTCAAAAAGAACAAAGAAAGACCCAGAGGCGAGGCGAGGCGAGCCCACCCCCCAGCACCAGCGGCCGCGGCGTCCCCGCAGCCGCCGGTAAGTATGACCCGATCCCTGGGGGGGGTGTTTAACACCCCCCCCCCCCCAGGGATCACCCCTACAGTGCGCTTGCCGCTTACCTTTGGGAGCTCCGGCGGCGGCGGGCGGTCCGGCGGCCTCAGCGCCGGCTGTGGCTGCCGGCGTCAGGACGCTCTAGGCCTTCCGGGGAACTTCCGGGTTTCACCGGAAGGCCTAGAGCGTCCTGACGCCGGCAGCCACAGCCGGCGCTGAGGCCGCCGGACCGCCCGCCGCCGCCGGAGCTCCCAAAGGTAAGCGGCAAGCGCACTGTAGGGGTGATCCCTGGGGGGGTGGGGGTGTTAAACACCCCACCCCCCCCAGGGATCGAGTCATACTTACCGGCGGCTGCGGGGACGCCGCGGCCGCTGGTGCTGGGGGGTGGGCTCGCCTTCGCCTTCGCCTCCGGGTCCGGGTCTGACTCTGTTCTTTTTTTAAACAAAAAGCCAGGCTGGGCAGGGTGGGTGGGGGGTGTCCCCCCTTCCACCCGCGCAGCCTGGACTCGGGGAGGGTTTTTCTTTTAAAAAACTGTTTGGCTGGGGCTTTAAATTTTTTTACATTGCAGCCATTTAAAAATGGCTGCAATGCAAAAAAACCGGTACCCCGAAATCCGGTACCGGGTCCGGATTACCGGGCCGAATCCGGTAATGCCGGTACGCCCGATACCGGCATTATCGGATACCGGATTCTACCGGTTTCCCACCCCTAATAATTATGTCATGCCTAATCGGGCAAGTTGTCAGGAACCCACTGTGAATTTAGATCACTCTTAGATTTCTCTGGCTTCTACAAGGGAGTTGAAGCCATGAAGGTGGAATTTAGTGCCATAAAGTATTTGATTCATAATGAGTAAAGATGGTCTTGTTGTTCACTTTTCAGTTCTGGCACATACTTCCAAGTGTGACCGTCGACAAGCTCATTAATCTGTCTGTGTTTTCCCAGTTGTAAAATTGGAAGTACAGTATAACTTCAGTATAATGAACCCCCTAGGACTAGAAAGAAATCTCATTATATTAAGGTGCTGGCTGTAATAGAGTTTGGCATTATGCAACCAATAGAAATAGTTCTTGATATTGGGATTGCTATAAGCAGGGTTTGTTATAGCAAGGTTTGACAGTAATGATAACTACTTATCAGGAAAAGGAAAGCAAAAGGTGAAAGTATTTTTCTCTGAAAATAACACTGCATTCCATAAAAGTAGAAATGGTGTTAATGGATTATCCAAATTTAGATATATACTTTTAATCAGTCTGCTAGAAAAGTATAGGCTGTTTTTTTTAAAGGAGATAGATAGATAGATAGATAGATAGATAGATAAAGGTTTTAAGGTTTTTTTTAAGGTTTTAAAGGAATTTAAAGGTTTTTTAAAAGGTTAATATACATATCTAAGTCGTTTTCAAAGGTGCCGAGTACCTACACCGGAAAACAAGTGGATTTACAGGCCGTTGGCATTTCTGACAGTCCTGCCAATAACCTTGTTTTATGTATGGATGTTGCCAACACGACAAAAGATGTACCAACATTCCACTAGTTCACAACCATAGCAGAATTCCATCTTCACAAATGTTGTGTTTCTTGAACATTATTCATTACTAAACAAAACAAATATTTTAATATTTGAGGATGACATTCCTCAGTAATAAAATACTGCCAAGTGTACACACAATTTAATGTAGGCAATGTAATTCATTATTAATGGTTTGATAATCACAGAGGGAAACAGGGAACAAATCTGGAGCATTATGGAAAACCCAATAATTGCAAAGCAGGGATGAGCCAATTGCACCATACAAACAAACAGTGTCACTCAGGTGGTGCAATTCAAGTGCAAGCGTTTGGATCCTATGAAAGGAATGTGATCAAACATTACATCTAAGGGACTTCCCTTTCTGGTGTACTCTAAGAGCCTTGGGGCAGCATGGGCAAATGAAATACAAATGCAGCTGAGTGAAGTAGATAGACGGAATGAAATGCTGCGCTCCAAATTTGGTGAGGTAGTTATAGATAGATATTCAAATTCTATCTTAATCAGCTTACAAACTACTCAGGAGTAGTACATTGAGTGCACTCCTGCATACTTCCCAATTCTCCGTGGTGTTATTCCTGCCCTTGGAATTATAGTGTATCTTAGCTTGAACCAGCTATGGAGACCAGCAAGTCCTTTGGAAATATCTTTAGAGGATCATGGAAATTGTGAAAATGATGGAAGTTATGTGTGGTAACTGTGGTGCCCAGGGATTTTTCAGTCCTGGCAAAATATCCTAATTTTTCACAGGCTTTAACTGCCTCCCAAAAGTTGCAGTTGTGGTTCATTACAATACTCCCGACAGGGAAAAACAGGGAATTTTTAGTGAACTGTTGGGTGGAGTTGGGACTTTACTGGAGATGGTAAACAGGTTGGACATATTGAGTATTCAAAATAAACTGGCCCAGGTGGGATGGAACACTGCAGAGGGAATTATCACTAGCAGAAAGGGACTGTCAGTAGTCAGCTCTTTGCTACAGTGGGAAATGATGCTATGGAAATCAGAAAGCAATATCATGCCATCCATCTTGCACACTGTGGGAAGTGTGGTAAGGAATTCTACATGGTAACTATAACTATGGTGTTACTATACCTTACAGGGGGCTTCAGATGGAAGCATGAGGTGCATGGTGACAGAAGCTGCTAATGGACACACTTAACTTAATGGAGTTAAGTCGGGTTGTGGGATGCAACTCTCAGGACTGCACCATTTGGTCATTCACAATGCAGTCTTGTACATGGCCACAATGTGTGTTTTGCATGGTAGTGATTCGTGGACAAGGGGTGGAAACGGTTTGGCCACTAACCCGTATTGGATGGGTTCAGAATGGTACTTGGTGGAAACCAGGATTTCCTGAATTATGGGGGGCTAGGACAGGAATGTACTCCTTTCAAAGTTGTTTTAAAGAGCGTGCTAGGTTTTGGTGTTATAACAACAGATGAGGTCGGTGACCCCGACTCACAGACACTATACAGTTATGGGAACAAGAAAAATCTGTGCCACAGCCAATTGGGACCCGACAAGTTACATTCTTGGGTCCTGAAAAGGTATGCGTTATCTGTCTCAGGATCACTGCCCCACAGTGGCTTTGGAAGCAGATTGGGTGGGACATAATGCCTCTTTGCAGACCATCATTTGGTGCGCTACGGAGCCAATACGCAAAATTAAGGTAGCCGAGCAAAATTAAATTCATTCTCCAATACAAATCAGTGCAGATGACCCATTGGGTACTGAATGGCTGCAGGGATTGCACCTGACACTCCCTGAAAGGGAAACACTGCAATAACTTTTACAGATCGCACACCAACATGGCATTTTAGTAAACTACCACGCCCAGACTGAAGGAAGGTGAAAATAAACTAAGAAATATAGCATGAGAGGTCAACAAATGGGCTACAGAAGTGTATAGAGTTTCACAGACCTCATGGTGGGACATGTTTAAAAGACATTTCACTGGAGGTGGACAGGACTTTTGGAAAAGTTCTCTCCGTCTCTCATTCTTATATGTGTCCTCGCATTTATCTTGATATATGTTTTCTTCCACTTCTGTTCTTTTCCCCTAAAATCAACACAACATTTATCCTTCCCTTTTATTAATATTAGTACAAACTCCATTACTACATACGCATCAGGAACCTCATTAGGGCAGGTAAAATATCCCTACCTGCTGTAACTCCTGAGCAGTTCTGCCGATTGGCAACATAAGGGTTACTGGTAAAGGTGTATTGATAGTGACCCTTGTAATCCTGAAAGGAGCCCTGATTTGAGGAATTTTGTATCCATGGGCAGGTCTCTTGAGAACAGACAACTGAGAGTGGCATCCTGAACAAGCTGGGATCAGGGCACCCATACCACCAGCCGTGCCTCTAAATCCCTGTGCCTGTAGAACCCTCACAACAACCTCCCACATCAGAGCCAAGAGTTCACTTTTCTCTTCCCTACTCCCTTTCCCTATTCTGCTGCTCAGACATGCAGGCAGGTCAAACTCATTTGAAAGCAGCTTGTGTATGGGGACATGGGAGGGACTCCTAGAGCAAGGGGGAGAGCATGAAGTTCTGGTATTAAATGAACTTTTCTGTTGTGGTAGGATCAGCAGAGGCAGAAAACATGCCAGGGAGCCCAGTAAATGCAGAGCAGAAGAGCATGGCCAAGAACAGTCCTGGACCCTTATCATACTTCTGCAATAACCATAAACATTTTCAGGACTGCCACCTAAACAAAGGAATATCTTATTAATAGCAATAAAGATATTAGATCAGTGAAACCAAAAGAGACAATGGCCTGAGAATGCCAGTCAGTTATTAGTTCTACAAACTGCAAAAGGTCTTAACTGAAGCACTTTACTGCATGACTCTTGAAGAGGAGTTGGTTTAAAATCATTGTTATACAAAGAAGAATTGAGTTTATTCAAAGGGTGACAGGTGACTGGGCTTATTTATAAAGGAAGATAAAGAAGAAATGACAAAATAGATCCTGAACACTGATTAGCCGTAACTTAAGTTCTGGTTTAGCAATGCTCACATTAGGTAGCATTTACTCCCTCAAGTAGGCCTCAGTTTTAATGAGACTACTTATATGAAAGAGCCATTTAGCAATAATGGTTTCAAAATTAGTCCCTTTGAGTAGATAACCTCACAAGTGTCTTTTTGATGGAAGTAAATTCTACTAAGCTTTCTTCCATGGATGCACTTAAGCATTTTCATCTTTAAATACTCTCCTCAGTTTTTCCACCATGGTGTCACTAGTATGAACATAACTATGGGCATGTGTGCATATACATATTCAAGCTTGTGGCTTCCTGAAAAATCATTATAGTCTGGTATAGAGAACAAATATTGTCTACCACTAAACTGATATCCCAAGCAGTTGAATGTATGCTAAAGTCTTTCTCCTGTTCCACCACAGTAAGTCATCAGAGTAGAGTGCTCTCTGGCTAATGTAAGTGATGATGAGTGCAGCGATAGGTTTAGCCTATAGCACTCGATACTTCAATGACTAGAGCAAGTCAGGATGAGTTGTAGGAAAAGTCAACAAAGTCAGAGTCTTTCACTTAGGAGGTAGGATTATCTCTAGATCCCTGCTAAGAATCTAATGTGGCATCTTGTCTCTCTTCTCACACTACAGTACCTAAGAGTACACCACATAAGGATACAAATGTACTCTTAGGGATTGTAGGATGGTGCTACAGGAATCCAATTCTTCTTGAAAGAAGAGAATAAAAGAGAACATCAAGGGGCCAGCAGCAAGGAGTAAATGCGAAAAATGAGTCAGGCATAAGGAAGTCCTGGAACAAGCCAGAGCAAGGTTTTTTCTCACAGTCTCATGTTGATATTCATATGGTAGGGTCTTGATCACAGTACAGTAAGAGAATTGTTCCAAATACCTATGTTATTGCACCCACCATTTCTTTCTCCTGCAGTACTGGAAGAAGCCCTTCTTTTGTTTTTCCTTCCTTCCAACTCCATCATCAGGATGGACATGCAATTAGATCTTACTGTTAATTAGGGATGGGCGAACGCGGTTTGGAAGTTCGGAGTTCAGCCCGAACTCGGCTTGTTCGGAAGGCCGAACCAACCGAATCTGTTTCCGAATTCCGAAATGACCAAACAGTTCGGTCAGTTCGGATCGCGTTCAGGTGGCAAAAACGTGTCACTGGAAGGCAAAATGTGACAGGGAGGGGGAGTCAGCTGAGGGGCAGACTTCCAGGCACCAGGAGAGGCTTGCAGTAGCAGCCAGCCTGCCCAATCACCATCCCTTTTCTCCTCAGAGCACTGGCTTCGCAGTCTGCAGTTGGCCACAGGCTAGGCTGCATGGAGCCAATGGGGCTTGCGGTGAGGCAGGCGCAGCAAGTAACAAAACTCATTGCCCTCCCCCCTGCCAACACCTTCTGAGCTACTCACTGTTCCTGAATAACAGGTGTTTCAGAAGGCTTCCTCTCCCAGAAGTTTTGTTTTCCTCAGTCCATTGCATTCCTCCTCCTATTTCATTCATCCAACCCATCTGCCTCCATATTATCATTTATTTAGCTTAGCTTAGATAGATTTAGGTGTTATTTTTTGTTTTTACTCCTCCCTGTGTTCAATCTTCCTTCCTGCCTCCCCTCTCCATTGAATCCTTTCCCTCTTTTTCTATATATATTCCATCCCTGTTTCCCTTCCTCTGTTTTTTTTAAAATTCATTTTGAGTAGCATTAGATTGATTTAGGTTTCATTTCAGTTTTGTACCCCTCTCTGTGTTCTTTGTGTTCCCCCCCATCAGATGGATGGATGGATGGATAGATAGATAGATGTAGGAGTTAGCTGATATAGTGTTTAGAGATTTAGTGTTTGTAGGAGTAGGCCTTTCTACTTATTAGATAATCCATTTAGTTCATAGCATTTAGAATAGTTATAGCAGTTAGATTTAGTATAGATAGATATATAGAATATTAGATAAAAAAATTTAATACTTTAAAAAAAAACCCAACAAAACATTATTTTGGAGGGAGAAATGGAGAACGGAAGGCGAGGCCGGTCTGCTGCATGTAGGGGAGGCAATGGGGCACATGCCAGAGGCGGAAGGGGCCATGCCAGGGGAGCGGCAGCTGCAGTAGCCCGAGCACATCACCACCCCCCAAACTCAGCAGGCCTGCTTTAGGGCAACAGGCTTCAGCGGCTCAGCGTCGCCTCCTGGCAGTGCCCTCCTCCACTGCCACGCAGGGCACTGGAAGGCCTGAAGGACTTGAGACTGCGTCTGTCTCTGCTGCTGGTGGTGCTGGAGCAGGTGCTGCTGTTTCCAATGTTCCTACAGGGCCACCAATGTCCCCCACTGTCAAGGCGATTCCCAGCAGTCCAGAGCTGGTGGATCCCACCCAAGCTGCTAGAGGTAGGGCCCGATCCCCAGGCAATGGGAGTAGGGAGAGGAGTAGCAGCAGCAGTACTAGCAGCTATATTTTATTTATTTTTATTTATTTATTTAAAATGTATATCCCGCCCCTCCTGCCCACAGGGCAGCCCGGGGCGGCAAACAACATTCATTAAAATAATATTAAAATGTTAAAACAATTTAAAATACAGTATGTGGGGAAAAGCCCCCATCCCTCCCCTACCCTTCGCCAAAAGCCTGACGGAACAGCCAGGTCTTACATATACGCCAAAACAGCAGGAGAGTGGGAGCCAGGCGAGCCTCCTCCGGGAGCGAATTCCACAGCACAGGGGCGACCACCGAAAAAGATCTAACATCAGTGGCCACCTGCCTCGCCCGGGGAACCTCCAAAAAGGCTCCCACAGACGATCTCAAGGGTTGCACGGGCACATGGGGAGTGAGGTGTTCCCGCAGATAAGCAGGGCCCAGGCTGTGAAGGGCTTTAAAGGTTAAAACCAGCACCTTGAACCTGGCCCGGTACTTTATAGGCAGCCAGTGCAGAGCCCGGAGCACTGGTGTCATGTGCTCCCTGTGACCCACCCCTGCCAGGAGGGGGGCACAGGGAGAGTGCCAGCAGCATGGCGGGCACGACAGTCTAGCCTCAGGGTCCCAGTACTCCCCTTCACAGGACATCACCGTGATCGCGGACAATGAGTCAGAGGCAGACACTAGTGCCACAGAGGAGATGTCTGGAGCTGAGGCGATGGCTGAGCCTCCTCCCAGAGCTGTCGCCAGTGCCACCAAGTTCTCCCCCTCCCAGCAGTGCTGGCAGCAGTGTGTCACCCGGGGCAGGCCAGAAGGCAGTAGGGGCGGAAAAATCCTCTATCTGGGAACATTTTAAGCTGGTGTGGGCAGATGATCCCAGAGAGGTGCAGTGCACGTTGTGCAATAAGCTTGTGAAGCGTGGGCAGGTGCTCGCCAACCTTGGGACAACTGCAATGGCGAGGCACCTCAAGTCATGTCACAGTGCTCTGCTGCTAAGCGGGAAGGCAGGGGAAGTGGATGCCAGTGGGTTCCCGACTGCAGCAGCCAGTCGCCCGGCTCCTTCAGGAGCAAGCGTCCTGCACCAACTGCTGCTGCCTCTAGCAGCAGGAGCAGCATGGGGGCAGAACAGCAGCAGGAACCTCGCCAGCAGCATCAGTCCATATGGAGGAGCTGGGGTTGGGCAGCTGCCAAGGCCATCAGGTGCTGGAGGGCGGCGTGGCTTCTTTCAAGAGAAAGCCAAGCGCCTGTTGGCCGAGATGATTGCGCTGGATGGGCAGCCCTTCTCAATTATAGAGGACAAGGGCTTCCAGCGACTGATTGGATTCCTGGCCCCCCAGTTTAAGCTGCCTTCCTGCTCCACCCTGAGTCGGACTGTGGTTCCACAGCTGTACAGGGCTTTGAAGGAGCAGGTGAGGGAGCAGCTGGCATGGGCTGGGGGGGCCACTGTCCACTTCACCACCGACCTGTGGTCCTCCAGGAACTCCCAGCATGCCTACCTGGCAGTGACTGCACAATGGTGGCAGGACTCAGAGGCAGCACTTGGCAGTGGCAGGAGGGGTCCTGAAGCAGGGTATAGGTGAGCCCTGCTTCAGGTACAAGTAATGGACAGCTCTCACACCTCGAGGCAGCCCAGGCCGCCATGGTGAGAGAGTGGGCTGTGTGGTCACGGACAACGCGGCCAATATACTGAAGGCAGTCCGTGACGGGGGCTTCACAAGCATCCCTTGCGCTGCACACATCCTCCATCTTGTGGTGAAAGACACTCTGGGCTTGGGGGATAAGGGGATTGAGCCAGGCACCCTTAGCTCCCTGGTCAACCGGGGGAGGAAGCTCGCAGGGTTCTTCAACTGGAGCGTGAAGGGCAACGAGCTCGTCAGGGAGAAGCAGGCCGAGCAAGGGTCCCCGGTGCACCAGCTGGTCCAAGATGTCTCCATCAGGTGGAATTCCACCTTCCTGATGCTCAAGCGGCATCTTGAGCAGAAAGCTGCCCTGCATCAGGTGGAACTGGAAATGGACATCAAGGCACCTCCAGGGTACAACAGGGAGGAATGGGAGTTTCTCGCTCACACGGTCTTCGTCCTGAGACCGTTCCTAGCAATGACGGAGACCATGAGCAGCTCCACCACCACCCTCAGCCAGGTGATCCTGCTGGTCCATAGTCTGCACAGGAGCCTGGACGAGATTCTCGGGGGGGCGGGATTGTGGCCCTGCGGGCAGGAAGATCTCCAATGAGGCGCTTGACCTGGTGTGGAAGCTGAACGCGGGGCTGAGTGTGCACTTTGACAAGCTCCTGTGCCAGGAGGAATATGTCCTCGCAACCATGCTGGACCCCAGGATCAAGGGCAGCATGGCACGCGAGACTGCAGTGTATGGTTGGCCTCCGGAAGGGTGCGCTGGTGCAGAAGGTCCGGCAGGCAGAGCAGACTATGCAGCAGGACGCCCCTGTGGCTGGTGGGAGTGGGAGCAGCGACCCCTTCCAGCCATCAGGGTCTATTCCTGACCTCAGCCCTAGCGGTAGCAGCAGCAGGATGAGCAGCAGCAGCAGCTCTATTACCAGCAGCTCCTCCTGTGTGCAGGCCACTCTGGGGAACATGGGGCCCATCACAAAAGGGCAAGCAGCGTGGCTGAAGGCAGTGGGGCAGGTGGTGCCCACCCAGAGCTACCAGAGGGAGTATGATGGTTCCTCAGCAGCAGTGGAGACCTACCTGGAGGAGGAGCCATGCATTGATCCCAGCAGCAATCCCTTGGCCTACTGGACCAGCAAGGCCAACGTGTGGCCGGCCCTGATGAAAGTGGCCAAGGGTATCCTGTCCTGCCCACCAACCATTGTCCCCAGCGAGCGGGTGTTCTCTGTGGCAGGGTACATTTGCTCCCCGCACCGCCTGAGACTGGGGGCCAAGTTAGTGGAGCAGTTGCTCTTCTTGAAGGTCAACCTTCCGCTGCTGGGATTCTCTGAGCTGCCCCTGGACAAGGAGTGATGGTGCAGTGGCACACGCCATCCCATGTCAGGGGTAGTCTTGGGACGGGGCTCCTCCTCAATCTCGGCTAGGGCTACTGCTCCTGTGCTGCTGAGGTGCTGTCCCTCCCTCCCAATGCCTGGCACCTGCCTCCTCTCTCTCTCTCTGTCTCTCTCTCTCTCTCATACTAGACAGCCTCAGCCGCCTTATCTGACTGACTTCATGATGCAGGGTGGCATTGGGAAACAAACTGTAAACCTGCCAGCTGGCTTATGGCTACACGATCTCAGCCCACCTATGTGACACTGACTGGCTCTCACTCTCGCGTACTGCACAGTCTTTGCTAGCCTATCTGAGTGCCCTGCTGCCAATGTCCCAGCCTGCCTGCTCTACTGCCTCTCATGCCACTCTGCCTGTCTGCCTGCCCAGCTTGCTGCCAAGCTCAAAGCATGCCTCAGTCCACCTTTCTGCCTCCCATGCCAAGGTGCCTGTCTGCCCACCCAGGTTGCCTAGCTCAAAGCCTGC
>QEPC01008061.1:1373461-1386684 GCA_003113815.1 Sphenodon punctatus | reverse complement strand
GTTTTTTTACATTGCAGCCATTTTTAAATGGCTGCAATGCAAGAAAAATCCGGTACCCCGGAATCCGGTACCCGGTCCGGATTACCGGGTCGAATCCGATAATGCCGGTACGCCCGATACCGGCATTATCGGATACCAGATTCTACCGGTTTCCCACCCCTACTGATTACACTCAACTCTTATCTCTCTACTCCCTCTCTCTATCTATCTGTTCAAGCTCACCTCACCAGCTGTCTCTCTGACATCTCTACCTGGATATCTCAACGTCAACTCAAACTCAACATGGCTAAAACTGAAGTCCTTATCTTCCCCCCTCATCCTTCCTCTCCTTCCTCCCTGTCGATCCTCATTGATGGGGTCACCATCCTTCACATCCCCCAAGCCCGTAGCTTAGGCTTCATCTTTGACTCACCCCTTTCTTTTAAAACCTACATCGACTCTGTTGCCAAATCCTGTCACTTCTCCATCCATAACGTTGCTAAGATTTGCCCTTTTCTCTCTGTGCCTCGACCAAAACCCTTGTTCATGCCCTGGTCATCTCTCGCCTCGATTACGGTAACCTTCTCACTGGCCTCCCCCACTCTCACCTTTCTCCCCTTATCTCGTTAAGCGTGAAATGCTGTCACCTTTCTCACCTTTATCCCGATCTCGTTAAACGCGAGATCGGTGACAAATAAGGCAGCAATGGTCTAGGAGATAATCCTGGACCATGCCGCCGATCTCACGTGTATCACGGAGACCTTGGCTGGACAATGAATCGGGGCCAATTCTGACTGATCTTGTTCCAGTCGGTTATTCCGTGCAACACCAGCCGCGGCTGGAGGGATGGGGGGGGGAAGCGGGCAGTGTAGCTGTGGTTTTTAAAGAGGAGTGGTCTGCGAGGAGGTATCCAGTGCAACCCATGGTAGGTATTGAGTGTCTTCATCTTGTGTTTGATTTGGCAGGGGACAGTTTGGGTGTGCTACTGGTATACCGTGCACCTACCAGTCCAGTAGCCTCCCTGCAGGCTCTGGAGGAGGCTGTGTCGGAGGTTGTGTTACGGTCCCCAAGGACGATAGTCCTTGGGGACCTCAACATTCACGCCGACGCGGTCCTCGGTGGAGCCGAGCTTGAGTTCATATCTGCCATGGCAACTATGGGCCTGTCCCAGAGAGTCAACAGCCCGACACATCTTTGTGGACATACTTTAGACCTCATGTTTTACACTGGCCTTGAGGAGGGTGGTCCGTTAATGGGGGAGATTACAGCTGTGCCCTTGTCATGGACGGACCATTACCTTCTGCAGACCTCCCTTCTAGCACATGTCTGCCCGCGGAAGGGTGCAGAACCTGTTAGGATGGTCCGCCCCCGGAGGCTGTTGGACCCAGTGCGGTTCCTAGGTGCTCTGGGGGAGTTACTCTCTGACCTAGACGACCGTCACATCGATGACCTTGTCAAGCTGTGGAACACCTTGCTGATGGAGGCCATCGATCAAATGGCTCCCAGGCGTCCATTGCCCAGGCAGAGGCTCCACAGCCTCCTGGACCGTTGTTGCCTTATTTGCTACCTATCCCGTATTTAACGAGATTGGGATAAGGGGGAGAATGGTGACAGGCTCCGCAGACCTCCTTGGTTCTCTGGATGCTGAAGCAGGCGGGGCAACAGTTGGAGCGACGGTGGCGTCGCTCTCAGGCTGAAGCCGACAGATTGCGGCATAGAGCTAGTTTATGAGCCTATGCTGTGGCTACGTGGGCAGCAAAGAGGGAATTCTTTGCTACCCTCATAGCATCCGCTAAATCCCGTCCAGCGGAGCTGTTCCAGGTTGTGCGGGGGCTGCTCAGTCCAGCGTCCCTCAACCATGGAGTTGAGTCATCAACTGCCTGCTGTGACCTTTTTGCGGAGAAAATCACTCATATTCACCAAGATCTTGATGCTGCACTTAATACAATGGAGGAGGTAGAGGTGGCAGAAACCCCGCCTTGTCTGATTTTGTGGGATCAGTTTCAGTCAGTGACACCCGCTGATGTGGTGGGTGTGCTTGGGGCTGTTCGAGCCACTTCTTGTGAACTAGATCCATGCCCGTCCTGACTGATTAAGACCTGCCGGGAGACAATGGGGCTGTTGCTTGCTGGGGTGGTCAATGCCTCCCTGCGGGAGGGCAGAGTGCTGGCCTGCCTTAAAGAGTCAGTGGTACGGCCTCTGCTCAAGAAACCATTGCTTGACGCTAACTCCCCTGCCAGCTATCAGCCTGTCTCTAACCTTCCCAAATTGGATATGTACTGCAGTTCCGGGGATCCAGTTCGAGACCTCAAATATTGTGTTTTTGGGAAATGTTAGATTTCATTCAAAACCCGAATACACTGACATAGTATTCGTATTTTGAATATGGAAGGTGAAAAGGGCTTTTTCTGGTTTATTTGGGTCTTATTGAAACCCGAATGCACAGCCCTACAGACACCCATTCTTTTAACCATAAAGTTTTTCATTAGAAAGAACTGCCACCAACATTATTAGTCAGCATGTTCCAGGGGAAATTAATTGGTTAATGAAAAGTCAGTATGAATAAATCTTGTTGGAATACTCCTCTTGAGAATCTAATAAGACTGTTTAGTGGCTTATTTTCATTATTTAATCTGATAATGTTAAAAAATTAATCTCCTACATTTTTAATGTACTGGTCTTTTAAATTCATTGAAGTGAATACGTGTTACAGTATGTTTTAGCATAATTTTTTTTCCGGAAACAAACCTTTTGACAACCATAGACTTTTCTGTTCACACTGAATACTTTTGCAGTTAAACTCTATAAGTTAAGCAATAAAAGTTCTATGGAATCTTCCGCTAATGTGTGATTAAGAGATATGGGCCCCACTATGAGGTTATGAATTTCTCTGTGTGAAAGAAATTCTTATGCTTAAAACAAGAGCTAGGATAATTATGTGCTATAGAGCTAGCATACTTTTATGAGTTCACAGTGAGATTTTCTGTCATGACATCTTCCGTACGTCAACTAAATAACATAACAATACACTAAGACTGTGATCCGGCTACACTAGGCTGTGCCATGTAGTAGTGCTAGCAGAAACAAAGTGATGGGGCACTATATACCGGCATACGAAGCGCCCAATCCAGCTAACTGGTGGGTGGGCCGAAGGCAACTACAGAACAAGGAACCACTATGTCAGTGGCAGCCCAGCATAGTCAATCCCCACCCCATGGCAGGCACACCACTACAGACCCCGCAAACCAGGAAACCAGCAAAGGGGACGAAGATTTGCAACCAGGGCAGCGTGTCCCAGGTCATGGTGCGAGGCCGTCAGGATGCAGACAGTCAAGAGGCCGTCACGGGTGTGTGGACAAGGTGCCTCTCTCTGATCAGAAGGCATGCGCCCAAACAACAAACTCTGAGAACCGGATGCAGTGCGGTGGCCACCAGCCAAACACCATTGTGCTCCAGCCACAGCCTTGAAGAATCAGGTGCATTGGGCTTGGTTGCTGGCCATGCTTGCGCCTGCTCTGACTAGTCACAGGTTTGCATCGGTGGTCCTTGCACCCCAGTTGGTGCTTGGTTTTGCTGGATCCAGTGCAATATCCCTTTTCTAAGCCCTTTTTCCCCGCACTGTTTTTTCAATGGTGCTCCGCTGGCTTACCGCTGTTGCGCCACCACCTGGAGAATGGGTGGCATAGGGGGCCCCTTCCTGCAGCTAGTGAGCATTCCCCCTTCCTGCAGCTAGTGGTCATGCTTTCTGCACTGGTGTTCGGGCACCGCTAGCAGGATTACACTTGATTTTTGTCTTGTGCGGCTTGTTCCACGGGTCTGCATTGCTGATCACCCTCTGTTGTGCCAGCTGGACCACAGCCACTGGTGGTGGCATCCAGATGGATCACGGTCTAAGGGTATTTTCAGATGTTACGAGATCACGCTCAACCACAGTGAACCACGGTCAATTCCGCAGCGGGGCCAAAGCACCGTGAACGTCTGTTCGGCTGCCGCCAGATGTTCACCACAGTCAATACCCACATGGGGTCAAATTCAACCACGCTTCCGGAGCTCCGGCCTAGACCATCTCTGAAAGCGTGGTCAAAGGGATTCCCAGCGGGAAACAATAAAAAGTAACGTCTGGACGGCAATCACCGGGCAGAATCAATCAAAATGATTCCCAACTGGGGACAAAGCACGCAGCATCGCTGCCAGGCAACCAGCAACAACACAGGCCGCGGAGGGAAATTTAAAGGGCACACGGCAGCAGCCAGGATGAGCCGCCCCGGCGCCTTCTGGATGCTTTGACCATGGCCCGGCCTGGGATCGGCGTAACGTCTGTTGCACTGCCCCGGGCCGTGGTCTGCCGGTCTGACTCCCTGCTGTGGTCCTGCTCCCGTCACGTCTGTTCGGGGCTTTTATTGACCGCGGGGGGTGGTTGAATGGTTCACCACCGCTGGGAAGCCACTATGGTGACTCTGGACCGCGTAATGTCTGAAATCACCCTATGTGTTCAGTAATGCTAGGTTAATGGTTCTCTTAAACCATTTACTAATATATAAACTTTCTTATAGATCCTTTAACCACAAATAAACTCATAATAAAATAATGGCTTGAAAGAATTAGCCATTTACATTGTGCTTCAATAATTTGAAGATTTACTTTCCCATCCTAATATTGTGTGCAACATTCACTTAAGTAGCAGGAGGAGGTTTAGCATTTTGCATTTCCATGAGATCTGTGCTGAGTGGTTTACCAGAAGGCTCTTTAATTTCTGATTTTGTGCTGTTCCTCTAGTTGATAAACAGATACTTTATACACATGACCAATTTTTTTCATCAGTGTTATACATTAATATCAGCTTTAAGTGCTTCATTTGTACTAAGACCAAAAATTATCAGAGTGCAAATGAAAATAATTATATATGTTACATGCCTATATACTCCCTATACTACTTGCTAGTTGTTCAATATAAATTTTCCTTCAGAAGTGTGTCTGAAAGAGTGGGGGAAATTGGTTATACAAAATAAAGTATACTAGCAAATCATAAACATGGAACACATTACTAAATTACTAAGAATGACTTGTTTAAAATTCTCTTTCTAGTTTGAAAATAATTTGTAAGGATTCGTCTTCTATATTTTTCAGGTGTTTGGGAGGGTGGGGTGTTGTTTTGTTTTTGGTAAGGGAGGCTGAGACCGAAAGTTTTCAAGTCACCGTGGATTTTAATAGTTAAATGCCCCATCACAGTATGGAGAGAGTCATCTGTTCAGGCATATGGAATCTTTTGGCTGCTGGGTGAAGTAGTTAATATAATGCCCAGTGTCCAGTAATGGACACAACTGTTATTGCTGCAGAAGGGAGGGAGCTCATGTGTTGGGTTGATGTATACAGTGATGAGCAAAAAAGAAGAGAAGGGAATAAAATACAGTCTATTTCTGCTTTTAGAAAATGACTTGAATTAGAAGAGTTGTATCTTTGTGAAGAGATTTTAGCATTTTACATAATTAGGGTGATAAACTATTTGGAAATGATGTGTAAATATTTCTTTTACTGTAGTCTTCTTTCACCCCACTACAGTTATTTGTTTAAACCTGCTTCCCAGTTAAATTATTATATCGATAGTTTCTCTGAAGAGCTATCTCCTGAAGTGTGTAATATTTAATTATTTTACAGGATTTTGATGTGTCATTTTATATATGGCATTTCTAGATAAGATCTCCTCTTATAGCTTTGTGTTTTGGATTTGTTCTATTAATTACATTATAATTGCAACATAAAGGAATGCTACATCTTTAATGATGTTTTTGTGCCCTATGTAGTTAAGCTTTAATGCTAAGGAAAAAAATCATATTAAATTAGCCTTGTAACCTCTTTCTCTTCCAGCCTGATGATGGAAAATAAAAGCTCTTAGCCACAAAATGTAACACTTAGAATTAATATTTAATTAGACCAGCAAATTGTACATTGTGGCTGAAAGCTTCCAAGAGTTGTTAGTGCCACAATTGACCTACAAGTTTAATAATAACTCACTTTTTGAAGCAAGTGCCAGTTCAGCATAGTGGAGCCACTATAAGAAAGTCCTGTGAGATTAGAATCAGCAAACCAAATGGCAGGCAAGGATTCCTGGGATGGAGCCTTCTGGAAGGCTGGGAGCTGGAGTAGCTTTTCAGCCAGGATTCAGATGAGAACAGTGGGTGAAAAAGCTGATCCCTCCTGTTCTGGGAGCTTCTGGTCGTAGGCCAAAATCCTAGAACAGATTTTTACTAAGTGTTCTTACTGCACCTATTAACATATAGTGCAAACTAAATAAAGAATAATTTTCTGTATATTTCTTAGCAGCCTTTCAAACCCCCTATTACTGATGTTTAATATACATGTTGCATTATAGTAGGTCTTTGGGTATATTGCTGATGGAAATGGGCTGTGTTAGTGTCATGAAATGTTAGCATGTTTGCAAAATATACTACATATTGCTTTTCTTATTATCCCATATAAGTATTATTATACAAATATAGTAATATAAATTGTTCATACTAAAATGTGCAGAGATTTTAAAAGGACTTCCTCCATACTTTATTGAGCAAAGTAAAATATTTTAATCTTTTTTTATGCAATTCAATATAATATCAGTTGTCAGGCGTTTTGATAAACATCTGAACCTTTAATGTTCTGGCAGATTATTCTAGTAAAATAGGGCACCATAAGTTCAAAAATGTGCAAGCACACAGCAACAGACTGAGGAAGTAACATTTTGCATTATTTATTAGCTCTGTCTTCAATAATTAAAGAAAAACTAGTCATTAGTTAAAAATTAAAGCAGGTGAGGGCCTTGCCAGCAGAGGGAGCAGTGATGTCTTCCATCAGGTTTCCATCATTTTCCCACCTCTCTCAGCTTTTTTCCCAGCCAGTCTTCCATCTGGACCTTGCTTTGGCAGCCTGTTCCTGATGACAACCTATAATTTTATACTCAATAAGGGATTAGCGTAAACTGATTTTAAACTTCAGTCTCTTTAGCCTGCCGGTTGATTACCAACATCAGATGGATGCTCTGTTTGACATTTGTGTATTAGTAATTGTTCATATAGGCAAGTATGCTTTTGGTCCTTTGTGAATTACATACATTCCATCGTTTAAGGACTTGAAATGAAACACAGGGAAGCAGTTTTGTATTACCTTTTAAAATTCCATTTCTATAATAGACAGATCTCAAAAAGATGCTTTGCCCCTTATTTATGCCTTGAACTTCCTTTCTGAGCTTATTCACTATACTGCCTTGTCTTCATTTAAATCTCTCCTTAAAAATTGTTTATACCTCCTTATTTTTAAGTTAAATAAATAAAACCCACTTATTCATGAAGCCCTCTCAACTTTATTGTTACCTTAAAATTGTCTAATATTATGTTTTTATTGTACTCATAAAGTTGCCCATGACTTTTTTAAAACTATTTTCTCCGCTGATTTCTACTTTTTGTAATTTTAGATTGTAAACTCATGTTAATCTTTCATCTTCAGATGCACTGAATGATTGCCCTGCAGTTTTAATCATAAAACAAGCTTAACTGCATTTTTGACAATACACATTGAGAACCATCCCTTGCACCACATTGTAACCAAATTCAGACAGTTTACAAAATTCAGACATATTTGACTTTTCTCCAGACATCTTTTGTATAACATACATGAGAATGTTTTCACCACTAAAACTTAGTGCACGTGAAATATTATACTTTATTTATTTTTATTTTATTTATAAAATCATTTACTACCAGAGTGACTTACAATATTAAAACATATAAAATCATAAAATACAATAAAAAGGGAAGACACAAAACCAAACCCCCCCCTCATCCCACCCTACACCCCATCTCCCTCGCCAAAAGCCAGGTGGAACAGCCAGGTTTTACAGATACGACGGAAGGAGGGGAGATCCTGGGCCACCGGGAGGGAGTTCCACAGCCTAGGTGCAGTCACCGAGAATGCCCTCTCCATAGTGGTCCCCCGGGCCACACAGGGGACCTTGAGAAGGGCATCCCCAGCGGACTGCAGAGGCCGCTCCAGAGCACAGAGAGTGAGGCGGTCCCACAGGTAAGTTGGACCAAGGCCATATAGGACTTTATAGATCAAAGCCAATACCTTGAATCGGGCCCGGAAGACTATAGGCAGCCAGTGCAGAGCCCAAAGCACCGGTATAATGTGCACACGGCGACTCGTCCCCGTAAGGAGACGGGCCGCAGCATTCTGCACTAGATGCGGTCTCCGGACTGTCACCATAGGTAGCCCCACATAGAGTGCATTGCAATAGTCCAATCTCGAGGTAATGAAAGCATTTATACTGAATATAAAGAAAGAATTTAGGAGCTAAATTATTACTAGATGATTAATAATTTGAAATAGAAAGTCTGTTACAATTGTGTCAATGCTTAGGTCCCAGTCCTACAATTAGTTACATGAGGTAACCCTGTTTTCATAATAGAGAGCTATGTAAAGAGTTACATCTAATTCAGTAAAGAAATCATGCATATAAAGGAGTCTGTCTACTCATATCTCTTTGCAGAATATATACTATTTATACATTGCCCAGAATATAACTGAATAGGATAGGAGACATGGAATGAGGAAACCAGACTAATGCTAAATTCTTTACAAATTTATCTGAATGACTTAAGCAAGTGGCTTAAATTTTCTGTACCTATTTCCTATCTGTAAAGTGAAGATGAGACTATTTACCCATTTTTATAAAACATCTTGAGATGTTTAGACCTATAACCCAAGGGGTTGTTTTGTTCGCTCAAGAGCAATGAGTTCTGGCCATGCCCTCAACTTACTATTGGAAAACTTCCTCCATTGGTGGGAGGATATGGGAAGCAAATAACATAAGACTAATGTTGTTTCACTTGGGCCTTGTAAAGGGATTCTTCAGTTGCCCTGGAAGTAGATCAAAACCTGTGTATTTTACATTTCTAATGCTGTACACAATGATGGAAAACATGGCCTGACAAATCTGTATAGCAACTAATGGCAATGTTGTTTTTCTCTGGTTTTGATAGGAAGGATTTTTCTTTTCCTACATCCAGTGAAATTAAAGTTTACTTTTAAAACTTTCTTGCTGGACTTTAGCTCCCTCCTAATTGTCTGTATAAACTGACATATTTCATTGATGGCCATTAACACATGAAACAAGAGGGCAGAAGGTATGAGAAAAAATGGTGGAAAACTAAAGATTTAGTCAATCATTTGCTGCACAAAGAATGTACACAGTTCTGTGCTGCAACTGTAATAATGTCCTCCTTTTCTTTTGCTGTCCTTTTCCTCAAGTTCTCCTCCTTCTCTTCTGTGGTAGCAGTAAGAACATAAGTAGTACTATACTGTGACAGGCCAATGGTCCATCGACCCCAGCACCCATCTCCAACAGTGGCCAATCTCGGTCGCTTGGATGAAGTACCCAACAGATCACAATGGGGTGATTCCCTTCCCTGTTGTTCACTCCCAGCTCCCGACAGTAAGAGGTTACATTCCCCAAACCTACCTAGCTAATAGCTTCTAATTGACCTATCCTTCAGAAACTTGTCCAACCCCTTCTTTGATCCAGCTGTACTACTGGCGTTGGTCACATCTTCTGGCAACAGATCGGTGTGTGACAGCCATCAAAAAAGCAAACAAAATGTTAGGAATTATTCATAAAGGGATAGAGAACAAAACTGAAAAGATCACAATGTCACTATGGCGCAAGCACACCTTCAATACTGTGTGCAGTTCTGGTCCCCTCATCTCAAAAAAGGTCTAGTAGAAATAGAAAAGGTACAGAGAAGGGCAAGAAAAATGATAAGGAGTTTTGAACGGTTTCCCTATTAAAAGAGACTGGATACCTTGGGGTTCTTCAACTTGAAGAACAGATTACAGAGGGGATTTGATAGAAGTTTATAAAATCACAAGTGGTGTGGACCAAGTTAATAAGGAATGGTTATTTACCATCTCAGATAGTAGTAGAACAATGAAGTTGCGATTAGTTAAACTTTTGAACAGTAGATTTTCTTTCCTCAGTGCTTGATACAAATTTCACCCTGATTACCTTGAATTAGTGTTACTGGTTTTATGCAGCAGAGCCAGACTAAAAGAGAGAAGGAAACTGACCGAGCCTCAGAAGGTGAAGTTATTAAGCTTTAAATAAGCGAGGCCAGTCTGTCAAATACAAAATAGTTTGAAACCCCTCTTGTTCATCAAAAGATGGCTTGTTCCATTGCTTATAACAACACAAGTAGTCAGTGATTCCATTACAAAGAACAGTGTATGTGTAAGTATGTTCTAATAGCACATGCTCAACAAACCAGCTTTCTGAGAAACTTCCATCTGTTGTCAAATATTTCTCCTGGGTAATATAATTGAGAAGGTGATGATGGATGAACTTCAACCTTAATGACACCATTTGAGGAGTCAGTCAGGACTCAGGCCCAGGAGCAGCAGCCACCAGCTGCCAGAAGGAAGATAGGGCCCATGAAAAGTGGCCGGCAGCAGCAGATTGCTCCTAGACTCCAGGCCAAAGCGATCCTGTCTGGGGGGCCATATGTGGCTCCATCCCACCCCAAGACACTGTCATCCCTGCCTGGTTCCCTCTGGCCAATATCAGGGGTGCAGAGAAACCCCCAGGCAGAGCTACATCCAGAGAGTGCCCTGTGGGGCGGTTCCTCTTGCCCCGGGGGTGGTGGGTCCCAACCCAGCACATGAGTGGAGGTAGCACACATGCTACACACTGCACACCCGGCTTGCCACTGCTGCTGCCCAGGGTGGGAAATGGAGGAAGGGATTGTGCTGGGCTGGGACCAGCCCAGCTTGGTTTAGCTTAGCTCTGGGACCTGCCATCTCAGGGCACGGGTGACCTCCCTCGCCGCCCCCCCCCCTGCTGGTGGCAGCTTCCCCCACTTGCATCATCACCTGACAGGCAGCCAAAGGGTCTGCTCACGCTCAGTCCCCACCATCAGTTAGCAGGTGATTAGCAACGGCTGCTCCTAAGCCCGATGCTTGCTGACACCATGGCCTTGTCAATGGTGCTGGCGGACCTTGCCACACGCAGGAGCTGTGTGGGACTGAAGAGACAGGAAGGTGCACAGTAGCTTGGATTAGCCTAGCTGGGCCAGCTTTTGCCCACGTCGCATTGCCGACCTTCTCCAGATGATGTGTCCAGTAGAGCGAACATCTAGCAATCACCAAACTAATGGGTAGGTGACTCACAGGCTATTGTGGGCAGTTGTGGACTACTGTCTCATTTGTTTTCACCCCTTAAGTAATCCTTTTTGTGCCATTGATGTACAGATGGTACCCAGCTTTACATCTCCATGATTCAGAGAACTGTCAAATTCCTTATTGCTTCTAAACCTTCAGAGAGGAGATGGGGATAGAAATAAATTCTATAACCTTCATCTGGAGTTAGGACTACAACTGTTTTTCTTTAATGCGAGGCTACTAATAGTGATACATGCATTTGTCACCTCTAAAATAGATTGTGTTCTATTGTAGGAGTGACTCTCTAGGCCAACTGGAAATTGCATCTGCTGCAGCATGCAGCAACTTGCCTGATGTGCAAGATGCACAAGCAGGAACACATCTCTGCTCAGTACGCTGTCTGTGCTCTCCACTCTGCAATAGATGTCAAGCCAATTTTGTTTACGTTTAATGGTTTTTTATTTTATTTTTTAAGCTATAAATGGGCAGAAATGTCCTAGGACTTTCTGGATAGGAACTAAATAGCTCAGCAGCAGCCTTTCTATGTTTCCCTCATCTTCTTGTGTTTACTACTCTGTTGGAACTCTTCGGCATGTAGAGCAAATGTTAAAACTTCTTGATGGAATGTCTGTAACTGTTGAACCCTTCATGAAATAGAAAAGCTGAATCTAAAACCTGTCACCTTTAGAACAAGCTAGAATCCTCAGCTGTTTACGCAAGTAATCCTCAAACAGCTGAACTAGATACACCTGAAATATAACTCAACCATCAGCATCTGATCACTGCAACGTAACAGTGTAAAAGCAACAGGAAGTGGATCAGTAGTATTGGGGACCAGGGCACGAGGGAGTATTGCTACACCTGGGTCCTGGAAGGGCTGGGAAGATGGCTCTTCTCTGTCTTCCCTTCCTCACACATACTCAGTATCAGGCAGCCGGGCTTCCTTAACTGCTGAAACAAGTGCTAGGCTATCTGAGCCCCACCTGGAGATGCACAGGATGCTGGGAGACATGCACCTTAATACAGCTTTAACATTAATTATGCATGTTGCAGGACTGCATAGGGCACCAATCCAGCCATGCAGCATGTATAAGAAATGTTAAAGTGGTGTTATGATGCATGTCTGAAAGTACCCACCCATAGTTTGCTGTACGAAGTGGGGTGCTGGCACTCAGCAAGGCAGAACTACAACTCCCAGGAGACCATGCACAACGCCCTAGTTTTGATGTAGAAAGCATGCTGCTCATACACTCAGTGAGAGTTCCCATGCCAGAGATGCACATGTCAGTTATCTCAGCAGGAGAGGGAAGTAGTCTCAAGCCTTCCACTTCTACTGGGGGAGCAGGGAATTAAGTAGCCCGAGCAGTGTTTGAGAGCATCCTTGTCCCCCCACCCCTGGCAGCCACAGTCAGCGGAAATAGTGCCCAACTCTCTTAGGGGGCCCATAATTGGGATCGGATCCCAGGCCCTCCACAACCTTGCTACGCCCCTGAAGCAGCTGTCTTCCTATCACTAACTGAAGAATTTTGAATTTAGTTGGGTGCATAAAATCTGTAATATCATTATAGTATTAGTAAGGTCCTTGTCAGCTATGATTATTTAAATTCTCATCTCCTGGGTAAACTCCAACTTATCCAAAAATACAGGTGAATACAGTATTCTTCATATCTGAATAGTTCTCTTGTGTACTGTTGAATTTTATTTATTATTATTTATTATAAACATTTATATAGCGCCAGTCATGTGACCTGGTGCTGTACAGAACATAGAATTAGACATGGTCCCTGCCTGTGGCTTACAATCTAAAAGACAAAAAAAGCAGGGGGGAGACAAGGAGAGGGGACAGTGGGAGAGACTGGGGAGAAGACAAACAAACATTCAAGCAGATGCGAAGTCTCAGGTGCATGTGCTTGGCTTGGTTTACAGAGAGGTTGGTGGCAGCAGTCAGCAGAGGAGGGCCGGCAGTAAGAGTAAGGGGAAAGACTAACAGGCATTGGGAAAGGCAGCAAGGAAAAGGTGGGTTTTGAGGAGGGATTTGAAGGAGC